>JANIJG010021591.1:71827-118257 GCA_024611175.1 Megaceryle torquata | reverse complement strand
TTACTGTAAGGGTCAGGGAGCACTGGAACGGGCTCCCCAGGGAGGTTGTGGAGTCTCCTTCTCTGGAGATTTTCAAAACTTGCCTGGCTGTGTTCCTGTGTGACCTGTGCTGGATTGTATGATCCTGCTCTGGCAGGGGGGTTGGTCTCGATCTCCAAGGTCCCTTCCAACCCCTGACACCCTGTGATACCCTGTGATGAGCATGAAGTTCAGTAATTTCACACTCGGGGACATCATTATCCTTCCTAAAAGGAATTTGGTTTATGCGTTATTTCCTTTGTTGTATTAAGAGTAGTGTCAGATCAACATAGGGCACTTCAACGAAATAGCTAGATAACAGGGTGGATTGTTTTGGTGGGTATATGATTATTTGGGGGTTTTTTTGTTTGTTTGTTTGGGGTTTTTGTGTTTTTTGTCTTATTTGGTTTTGTTTTGTTTTGTTTTTTGGTTTGGGTTTTTTTTTTTTGGGTGGGTATGGGGAGGGACTGGGACAGTGGACATTCACTGCCATGAGTGAAATTGGTAAAAATATGTGGAGGACTAGAACATCAAAAAATCATCTCCTTAATCTGTTGTCATGAATCAAGATTTCAGAGCTGGTTTTGGTGCCACGATAAAATAACAAGTGCATGAATGGCCATTAGTTACTTTTGGGCTTCGAAGCAGCTCTGAACACAGCAATTTTTCACTAGCTTCTCTTTCAACTTCATCCTTAATTTCTCACTTAAGCAAGAGCCTGACATGTAGATATTTTAATTTATATTTTTGAAACCTCCAGAAATCTGTTACTTGCAGCTGCTTTTTTCAACTAAGTAAGCAGGTTTCCTCTGAAAAATACTTTGTTTCCCTTACTTTTCACCTATATGACAAATAAATGAGCTTTAATTAGTGTTTTTGTAGGGACTGAGTCTCTTTTGGGTTTTTATTTCTAATTTGAAATTGGGTAAATAGAATAAATGTGATCTTCAGTCACCCTGATACTTGTTGGAAAGGCCACACAGCGAGGCATACTCAGTCCAGAAGGCTCTTGCAGTGCATTGACAATAACTTTCTGACATAGGTGGTGTAAGAGTTGACAAGGAGAGATGTGCAGCTTAACCCTGTATTAATCAACAGAGAAGGTCTGGTTGGGGATGTGAAGGTTGGGGGCAGCCTTGGCTGTAGTGACCACCACATGGTAGAGTTTAGTATCATACAAGGAAGAAGGAAGGCAATAAGTAAGGTTGCAAGCCTGGACTTCAGGAGGGCTAACTTTGTCCTCTTCAATGCCCTACTTGGAGGAATGCCTTGTGCTGAGATTCTAGAAGGTAGGGGGACCCAAGAGAGCCGGTTGATCTTCAAACATTACTTCCTCCAAGCTCAAGATAAATGTATTCTTTTGAGTAAAAAAAATCAAGTAGATGAGATGGGAGACCAGCATGGATGTAGCATGGATTTCAGCAAGGGGCTGCTGAAAAAACTCATGTGGAAGGAAGTACACAGTATGTGGAAAAAGGGACTGGTCTCTTGGGAGAATTATAGGAACGTTGTCAGGGTATGCAGGGATGCAACAAGGAAGTCCAAGGCCCTCTTGGAATTAAATCTGGCAAAGGAAGTAAGAGAACAAGAAGGGCCTCTTCAAATACCTCAGTGGTAAAAGGAAGACTAGGGAAAATGTGGGCCCACTGCTGCATGAGGTGGGAGCCCTGGTGACAGATGATGCAGAGAAGGTGGAAGTACTGAATGCCTTTTTTGCTTCAGTCTTCACTGCTAAGACCAGCCCTCAGGAATCCCTGACCCTGGAAGTAAGAGAGAAAGCCTGGAGGGAGAAAGACTCTCCACTGATCGGCAAGAATTGACTCTGCTGCCATTCAGTGACACCTGGACAGACTGGAGAGCTGGGCAAAAGTGAACCAAATGAAGTTCAACAAGAGCAAGTGTGGAATCCTACACCTGGGGAGGAATAACCCCATGCACCAGTACAGGTTAGGGGTTGACCTGCTGGAAAGCAGCTCCTTGGAGAAGGACCTTGGAGACCTGGTAAACAGTAAGTTATCCATGAGACAGCAATGTACCTTTGTAGCCAAGAAGGCCAAAGGTATCCTGAGGTACATAAAGAAGAGTATGTCCAGCAGGTCCAGGGAGGTTTTTCTCCCCTTTATTCTGCCCTAGTGACACCACATCTGGAATGTTGTGTCCAGTTCTGGTCTCGCCAATTCAGGAGAGCCAGAGAAATACTAGAGAGTCCAATGGAGAACTAGGAGGATGATAGAGGGGCTGGAACATCTCTCTTATGTGGAAAGGCTGAGAGACCTGGGGCTGTTTAGTCTGGAGAAGCCTGAAAGGGGATCTTGTTAATGTTTACAAATATCTGAAGGGTGGGTGTCAAGTAGAAGGGGCCATTCTCTTTTTCAGTGGTGCCCTGTGATAGAACAAGAGACAGTGGTCACAAACTGGAATGCAGGAAGTTCCACCTCAACATGAGGAAAAATTTCTTTCCTGTGACAGTGACAGAACTGCCCAGGGAGATTGTGGAGTCTCTAGAGACTTTCAAGACCCACCTGCACATGTTCCTGTGTGGCCTGCCCTGGCAGGGGGGTTCAACTTGATCTCTAAGAGGTCCCTTCCAACCTCTACCATTCTATGAGTCTATGTCAATAGAAGGCAAAGGAAGACTGAAAAGTAAGGCACTACTTCTATAGCTTTACAATAGAATAAAAAGTGGAATAATGAACTGTAAATGTATCTAATTACATAAATAATGCATTTGTGTAATTGTCTAGTAGGGGTGTGCTAATGAATCAATTATTTTTAATTGTAGGATGCTTGATTGTTTCAGCACTATAATTTATTGTAATCAAGAATCAATTAAATGTTGGCAGTAATTGTATTTATCAAATTTATTATATTACTATAGTTTAGAAACCTTTTCAAAGAAGGGAAGTATTAAAGGGCTGTACGGGTGTTACGTGTTCATATCATAGGCCTCATAGTGTGATGCGTACTGTAACAGTGCATGATAAAAAAGAAACCTTTATTTTCTTCTCATCTTTGTTTCCAATCTCATCTGATCTGTGAGGATAAACAAGGGTTTAGACTTGCTCAGTATTCCTCTTAGCTTGTTGTATGAAGCAGGCTTTGATAGAAAAAAAATGTCTCTGTGTGAGACACTTTCAAAGGTGTGAAACTTGCAGTCCTGACCACGTTGTAAAAATAGTGGCCTGCACAGCAGGGTGGTGGTGTACAAGGAATTCATACCAGCCTGCCTTCCTCAAATGCCCTGGGAAGCAGTCAGCCTGAGAAACGCTTTCTCTTTCCAGCTATTTTGGGGATGTAGTATGTCATATAGAACTGTTAGAATAATTAGCTTGGTGTAAAAGCTTTGTCTTGCAAACAAAACTTTAATAATTTTAATTCAAAGCAACTTCATGTATGTGATGTGTACAGGAAAGGCCTTCAGTCTGCCTTCTCATGACTGCTGTCTATACAAGTATGAAGGACAAACAACAGAATGTAGGCAATATAATTAAATGGATAGTGAGCTGAGTAGGTAAATGAAGAGGGCTGTTTTAAGATAAACCTCTTTCTGGTGTCACATGCAGATACCACCTTTTTTTGACCTTTGTAGAAAGGGCCAATTTGGAGGCTTAATACACTGTGGATGGGAGATCAGATTATATATTAACTGCATCAAGTTCAATACCTTTGAATGTATAGCTTATGATTCCATGGGTTTACAGCTGCAATCAACATACTTGACCAGGTTGTGTGCCCAGGGAAAACTGAATCCACACTAGAGAGTAGGTAAAGCACGGAGCTCCCCATTAGGGAAGCTGTTTAAGGACCTGTGATCTACTACTACAGTTCCATGAGAAGAAGCACTTATTTGACAAGTGTACAAAATATGTAGATAGTAAATATAGAGAGTGCCATCTGCTGACGTGTAAGGGGAGAGTAGATATGTGGCATTGTCCAAAAATGTACCACATCAATAAAGTTGTTGTGCTCTGAATGGCTTCTTCACTGTAGGTGCAAGCATTAGCCTAGGCTGGGCTTCTCCCTTGCCTCATAGCACTGTAAAGGGATCAGTCAAGCTATCTGATGTAGTCTTGATATTTCTGATGACTTGTTCTTGTAACCAAAAGCCCAAGATTGATGTGCAAAATTTCAATGGTAAGGACTAATTTTTTCTTTAATTGTTCTTTTTAAATCAGATTGGGAAGAATTTAAACAGGTTATTTTCTGAAGCTTTTAGGCCTGTTGTCACTGGAAGCCTGGCATAACCTGTGCCTTGTCCTTAGGTCTTTTGCTGGATGGGCTGAGGAAGAGCTGCAGAAGAAGTGGGAAGCTGGGTCATCTCCCCCTTGATTTTTTTTCCCTCAGGAAATTGAGTGTTGAATTCTCATTTAACTATAGAGAAGTACTCCATCAGAAAATATCTATCACTTGTTCCTTACTTTGACAAAGAGAAATCATCAGAATAATTTGCTTTCCTGTCTGTGAGGGCTTAATATTTGAGTAGTGAGATTCTGAACTTGAGGATGAAGAGAATAACTGACCTTTTTTTTTTTTTTTTTTTTTTTTAATAGCACTGTTTTCTGAATGTTAAGGGTGTGTGTAAAAGAGAGCACAGTAAAGAAAAGGGAAATTTTAGGCTTCCCCCCCTCTCTCCCTGAGAAGACCAGCTTACTGCTCAGAAAAGGTTAAAAAGACAAATCAAATGTTAGGAAATATTAGGCTAGGAGTGAAGAACAAAGCAAAAATCCTCATTATTCAACCTCATAAATCTGTGGTGCATTGCATCTGGAATGCTGCACAGAGCTTTGGTCTCCCTGCTTCAAAAGAAATGGTATACAAACTAGAGAAGGATAACAGAGATGATCAGAAGTTATGGAGCTGCTACCACACTTGAGAGGGTCCTACAAAAAGCATAGAAGGGAGGAAATGGTGGTTCTCCACTACTAGCACCTGAAGAATTGAGAGGCAACCAAATTGTAAAAAAAATTTTACTATGCACAGGTGGAATTGTGGAACTTGGTGCGATAGTGTGATCTGAGAGACAAAATAATGGGATTCATGAAGAATTCATGAAGAGTACTTTGGCTGTTATAAGTTGCCACAGTTGCAACTTTTGACTTGGAAAGCTCTTTCCCTTCTAACTCTGGGCAATCAACACATCCAGGAAGGATTGCTTTATTCTCATCCCATTTCTTAAATTTTCTTCAAATCATGGTCTACTGGACCTATAAGGAAATAGATTATTAAACCAGGTGGGTTTTTAGTCTAACCCAAAGCAGAAAAAGCCAGAAGATAGGACCTCACCTCTTGCCCTCTGCCTGGAGAGTCATGTCCTATTTTCTGCCTGCTCTATGTCCCAAAGAGCTGAATAGTTTTACTACAAGTGCCACTTTTTCGGCATTTGGGATGAGTGTTAGGCTATACTCAGGGTATTCTTCAGGAAGGGAGGGAGATGTGTCCAGAACAAGATTGTTCTGAAGCTTTAGGCAAAGTGGGGTTTTTTTAGCATAGGTGTCTAAAATATCTAGGAACTGTGGTGCCAGTCTTTCAGGTTCCCAAGGCGTTTATTGTCCCTATCCCTTGATTACAAGCCAAAGGCACTATTCTTCATTTCATCTGTAAATATCTCTTGAGGCTTCTTGTCAAGAGAATTTCTTCTGGCTTTTCAAACTCAAGTGAACTGTTTTGATGGTAAGATAATATAACATAAACATGTCACTAATCATGGGAACATGTTTGTATGTAAGTGTGCTATACCACTTCTATTAAATGTTTGAAGTGGAAAATAATGTACAAAAATTGCAGACCTCTGCAGCTGGAACTCATGTATGTGTCCAGTTCCTTCCCAGATACTTGCCTACCTTTCAGACATGGTACACCAGCTCATACGTTTCAATAAAAGCTCTCATCAAAGCAATTTTTCTTGTTTATCATTTTAAACATGTAATTTTCCTCAAATGGGATTGTCACCATTGTCCCATGTCAACAAATAATCTTCAAAGAATTAAGTAACTCAGTAACTCTTTCCTTCTCTTTTGTTAATTGCTTTCCTTCATCAATTCTTTACCATAGAGGTGATGCCAAGTGATCCTAATTGAGGAACAATATGTATGTGCCATCTTCACTTATACAAAGAAAAATAATAATTAAAAAAAAAAAACCCAACAAAACAAAATACACAAAAACCAACAAAACCAGAGAAAGGTCTTCACTGTAGTCAGTTAGCAAACCTAGCAAGCATGGCAGCTTCCAAAATTGGTTGCCAGTTACGTTCTGTAGTCTCTTTGCTTCCTGTAATATAAAAATGCTTATCCCTAACCTTCATAGCAGGGTTCCTCTCCTTATTTAATTTCTGGGATCATGCTTTCGAATTTGTATCCTGCTTTCATACAAACCAGTGTCAGAATGTCTGTTGAGGATGGTTTCACTGAAAAAAGCTGTCTGGAAGGTTACTGATGTCCTGATGAAGCTGAGGGCAGCTTGTGGTCTTGCACCTAGAGATGGGCTTCTACAGGTATGTCAGTCAGAAAAGAAAGGTCAAAGAAAGTGTACCTCCCATGATGAGCAAGTCTGGCAAGCTGGTAACAGCAGACAAGAAGGGTGAGGTACTCAACAACTTTTTTTCCCCAGTCTTCACTGGTAACCTCTCACACCTCCTGAGTCAGTGGACTACAAGATGGGCACATAGGGATTTGATGGGTGGACTGGTCAGTGGATAAGGAATTGGTTGGATGGTTGCATCCAGAGGGTTGTGGTCAATAGCTTGATGTCCAGATGGAGATCGGTGACAAGTGGTGTCCTTCAGAGGTCCATCTCAGGACCGCCACTGTTTAACATCTTCTTTAATGATATAAACTGTGAGATCAAGTGCAGCCTCAGCAAGTTTGCAGATGACACCAAGCTGAGTGGTGCAGGTGACACATCAGAGGGACAGGATGCCATCCAGAGGGACCTGGACAAGCTTGAAAAGTGGGCCCATGTGAACCTCCTGAGATTCAACATGGCCAAGTGCAAGGTTGTGCACCTGGACTGGGGCAATCCTCAGTATCAATACAGTCTGGGGGATGTGATTGAGAGCAGCCCTATGGAGAAGGACTTGGAGGTCCTGGTGGAAAAGGTGGACATGAGCCAGCAATGTGCATTGACAGCCCGGAAGGCCATCTGAATCTCAGACTGCATCAAAAGTAGCATGGTCAACTGGATAAGGTGATTCTGCTGCTTTACTCTGCTTGGGTGAGACCTCATCCCTGGAAACCTTCAAGGTCAAGTTGGATGGCGTTGTGAGTAACCTGATCTAGTTAAAGATGTCCCTGTTAACTGCAGGGATGTTGGACTAGATGACCTTTAAAGAACCTTTCAAACCCGAACCATTCTGTGACTATATGTTCTGCTGGTATCCTTTCTGGGTTTTTGTTTGTTTGGTTGGTTGGTTTGTTTTGTTTAAGTGACAGCACATGTCTAGTGTGAAGAAATGTTCTTAAGCGAAGTTAATTCTGTGTGATTGAAATAATTTGTGTGAGAATGTCACTTGGCTTAGAAATCTCAGTCCTTGCAGTGCTGTGGTGCTACACCACCAGTCCAGGAGGTCACACTTTGGCAAACACAGAGCTCATGCATTTCTTTCAGTGATAATACTGTCAACTCCAATTTACAGCAGTCTGGTTTAATGCAGAGCTTACCAATAATTTGTAGTGATCAGAAGATCAATGAGATTTAGTGTTCACGTTCTGAATGAACAAGTAAGGGTTAGGTGGCCTCCTGGGGGCTTCTTTCTCATGTTTGGCTGTGACAGCTCAGAGTCCTCAGAATTGAAGCTGTAATTCATTGATGTAATTTTAATTTTAGGATGTAAAAGCCCAAACACTTGGTGTTTTTAAAGTCAGCAACTCATGAAAGTTAAATCAAGGTGCTGTGTCAGTAATAGAATTTTATCCTCTTCTTTTTTAGCTGTACAGCTGTAAGCATACCCTCGCCTCTGTTGTTAGCAGCAATGTGCTCGGACACAGCGGTGCAGTTGTGCAGCAATCTTTCTTAAGGGCTTTCTTTCCCCCACGGGGTGACCTCTTTCCTCACTCACTGAGATAAATTCTCCAAGGTTGTTGACCTGATCTGATGGAGGTGGATACCGAACAGCAGTTTTAAAATCAGTAGTCTCCACATGAGCACTGTCTAGCATGTATTGTGCCTTTAAAAATGAAATAAAAAGTTCCCTCCCTGCACCCAAAACCCAGCCATGGGTTTAGCATCTTCTGGCATAGAGGCATTTCACGCCACTTGTTGAATTAAAGGGATTTTTTTTTTTTTCCTCTCCCCATATCTAATTTGTATGTATACAACACTGAACTTGTACAAAAAAAAAAAACTTACTTAAAGCAGCAAGGCATTAAGGATAAATTGCTGAGAGATCCAGTGAGCAATGTGTCATGTGAAATCATGGAGGAAAAGGAGCCAGCAGCTGTTATTCTGTTACTAGGAGAAAAACCCTTTCACAATGAAATGTAAGGGTAAGACAGAGGAAAATATATTGTAGCTGTCCTAAGTGCTAGGGTTCCTTTTTTAATTTTTCCCTCTCCTTTTTTTTTTTTTTTTATTTTGGTTTAATAAACCTGAAATCTATTCCCTTATGTTGCTATCTACTGCATCCCTCTTAGAAGGAAATCACTAAGATCTGCGATCGCACATTTGATATAAAGCCACTTCTGATTTAAAGGGTGGGAAAAAAGATGGGTTGGTAGAAAATAAAGGTTTATCTGACAAGAAATGCAAATTAGCCGTAATATATTTTGCTAGCTGTTGTCCTGTATGTTGGTCAGGGTATATAAAATTACTCCACTAAATCCCAAGGTCAATCTGGATCTTGATGTAGTTGCAAAACTTACTATGTTTATCTTTCACATGCAACAATTACACGTGTGCAGATGTATGTGTTTTTAAAAGAAATCTTACATCAACTGATCTTTCTGGTGTAAGAGTGATATCAAGACATTCTTATCCTTAAACTTTTGTACACAGGGGTAGTTAAGAAAGGCAGAACAACTTCACAGTTAAAAATAGCAAATTTCTAAGATTTTGTGGTTTGTAAAGAATTTATATGTTATTTTTGCCTCACACAAATGATACTGGGTAGAGAAAAGTTACAGTAAATATGGTAGGTTATTGCTTGGACTCTAGTATATCCTAAACTTTAATGAGTGCAGGCTCTGAATGGGTGGATTTTTATTAACATACCTGAACTGAGTCATACAGACTTCAGTTATTTGAGGTGTGTCCTGGTTTTAGTGAGAACAGAACTAATTCTGTTCAGTGATTTTACTTTTCAGTTCAGTTCTTCTAACTGCACTGTGTGAAGTTAGCAGCCTGTTTTCACAGACAGTGTCTGCTGGTAGCAGTAGTAACACCCCATGTTCAGAGTTACTACCAAGGATTGGTGTGCACACCAAGGCCACTGCTGAATCTTGTGCACCACATTGAGGGGTGCAGGAAAGTGAAAGGCTGCACCTGCAGGGAGGATCAGTTGGGACAGGTGACCCCAAACTGACCAGCGAGGTTATCCAGCCCATGTATGTCATGTTCCATATAAAGCAGAGGGATCTGGAGGGTTTCTCTCTGGGGGCTCCCGGGCTCTTCATCCCTCCTGGACTGCATTGCTTGGCTTGGCTCAGGTCCTCTTTCGGTTCCTTCCTTGGACCATCCAAGGAGGGCTTTGTTCATTCTGCCTTCGATCCCAATCTGTGTTCCTGAATCCGGTACCAGAATCCAGCTCCTGAACACAGCTCCCATCTGCTGTGGGGCCCAGTCTGGGACTCCCCCGGTGCCTGCTCCACAGCATCCGTGGTGACAGTGATGTAAATACCATCAGGGGAGTTGTTTTCAGTAGTGGTTTTATATGTATTTGTATATATTCTGTTTTCATTATTTTCATTTTCATTAAAGCTGTTCTAGTTTCCTTTTCTAATTGTTAAGTCTCTCTCCCTTATTCCCTTTCTCTTTCCCTTGGAGAGGGAGGGGGGTTAACAGAGAGCATCTGCTATTGGTCTAAGGGGCTGCCCTGACCCTAAACTGTGACGAGGTGGCATTGCAATTTTTCCCTAGCTACTTATTACCTGACCTGGAAAAGCTATTCAGATTCTGCTCTTGCTGTTGCAGGAAGCTGGGATGTTAATCCACTTTGCTTACTTTGCGATTATTTAAATTTATTATTTTGGGGAGGATTTTTTCAGTACTTTGGCCTCAAATTGCTAGAAGTATATCCCTGGAGGAGCTTTTATCATTTTTAATCTGTGTAGGAAGTGACAGTATAAAGGATTCTTCTGCTTCCACATTGCATTTAAGATTCAGATAGCAAATAGCCTGAACAGAGCAGGATTGTCTTGGGCAACATGGACAGGATACAGAACTTGCCTATTGAGTGCTCTCTGCATTCAGTATTTCTGAGTCTTTTCCTGTCACTGCCCTTTCTTGTGCTGACTGTTTTCAAGTGCATAACCGCTCCCAGTAGCCTGTAATTGCAAGGTCAGTCTAAGGTGAAGCTGTGCCTTGCTTGGGGAAAGACATGAACAGTCTGTTTAGGCCATATGTTGTTGCCTTGTCCTTTTCTTGAAACCTTTGGGTAGCTCAGTGTGTTACGTGCAATGATTAGGAGCACCAAAATCTTTCAGAGTATACGAATGGGGCCAGCTTAGCTTTAGTATAATTGTCAGCTTTGTGAAGTTGTGCTTGAATCTTAGATGGGCATAATAAGAAAGCTGTTCTGGTCTGATATTTGATTTAGGGTGAACTACTCCATATTCTCTAATTTTTCTTTCTATCTTCTGCACTTTTATTGCAGGGAATGAAACCCACCAGGTATTTCTTTTTCCCATTTCTTTACAAAAGCATTGCTTTTCCCATATCCATGGACACGACTGCTCTTTCATCAGCCATCAGCTAGGGGTCTGGAGGAAACCTTTTTAAAAAAAACTTTCTCCATTCATAAAAAAAAATAATACTCTCTCTGCTATGAATGCAAAAACAAGGAAAGGGTCAAACTATGTAAGGATGTTGCTTTGACAAGCAGCTTGCTTACAGCCTTCCATTGATGTTCAGTCTAGATGTTTGCTCTAGCTATTAATTTAGTTAGAAACACTTAAGGACAGGAATCTATTATTTCCTTGCTGAAAAAAAGCATGGGCTAAAGCATTGTTTTAAAACTGATTATGGTTGCTAAGTAACACTCTTCCCTAAATTGAGTATCTTCCTCAACAACTAATCCCAAAGTCTTAAAAAGTGAGGAATTAAAGACATGATAAAGCTTACTCTGTCCATGTGATTAACAGACATTTTGAGTTAAACCTTGGTCCCATTGTTGTTAGTGGAAAGAGCTTCCACTGCCTTAATGACATGACTATTTCTCTGCTGATTCTCATCCAGAGATTATTATCTTATGTTACTTACATGGGTGTAACACAGCTCTGATTTTTCTTGCAATGCTCACAAAAGGTCAGGAAAGCAGATTTAGGTTTTAGGTTGAGGACTAGAAGCACATCCTTCTACTTCACAGCTGGTGCTTAATACTGTAAGTCACAACAGCTCTTGGTCAAGTCAATATATCTCTTGCACTGAAGCGATGCCCATGGAATGGAATAGGCAAGTCAGTGTGGCTCTGCACCTGAGCTGCTGAGCTTTGCCAGAGGAGGTTTGCTAGCTTCAGTGAAGTGCTGCCCTAATGCTTTTGGTCCAGGCTTAGTTCACCTGTGTGATGCTGTTCTGAACAAAGTAAATGAGTGTGATCAGGCACTTGCTTGAATGTTTAAGCCCTATCCACCCACTTTGTAGACATGCTTCCCAATAATTTTACTGGTGAACTTCTTGGTTATGCCACATGGTTTCTATCTATTTCATCCTCATTTGAAGGTCTCAAAGCTGCTGACAGCTTACAGAAGTGAGTAAATATTATTGTAGTTGAAACTACTTTTATATTTTTCCAGAAAAGTTTGAGGATGTGATTAGACCGTGCAAACTGACATATAATGTGAATTTTTCACTCAAGGAAGCCAGTTCCTCACGTCTCTGAATGTGGTTAAATTTCTTCTCTGGTTTTCAAATGTATTTCTAAGAAGAGTACTGATGCTGGCATATTCAAGTTGATTATTTCATGTCTTTGCAATTAACTAGACAATACAGTAAAGTTAATATTTTAAGCATACCATTTACTTGGTACTTCAGACATCTGGGCCTAGTGCACTAAGGGGTTTTGACATTGAGCTTTTGTGTTTGGCATCCATACATTGTCCATGTTGTCCTCATTGTGACATGCTTTTAGTGGTGCTCAGCTCTTTTGCACTCATGCTTGAACTGCTCTCAACTCCTGTCTCAGGCTGGAGACTTGCCAGTTAGAACACGTGTCATTGAACAGGAGGTCTGTGCAGACCAGTATTCTCAGCTGAAGAGCTCCTGGTTCTTTTGCAGTTGTTAAAAATATGGCAATAGGCAACCCATGTTTTAGTGGAAGGCTGCAGGTAGGAGACTCCCCCTCTGCACCCCCCAAATAAGGCATAGTACCCAGAACAGCACCAGATTCAGGAAAACAGGAAGCTCATGCAACTGCATTGTAAAACAGGGACTATTAATTATCTTCCTTTACATTCAGGTGTAAGTCATGGAAGGTTGTTTTATCCTTGTCTGTCTAATTGTAAACTCCTTACAGACAGTTTGTTTTTTAAAATGAGGCAAAACCCCTGTAACACCAGATCCTCTCTGTCTTCTGCTCAGTAAATGTAGTGAACTAAGAAAATCCTGCTTGGTACCGTAATCTGTGTTGTTCCTTCATGGAGGCATTTTTTGTGTGTCTATTTAAAGCATTTTTGTGCATTGTGTTCCTTTAGTGAAGTGATTCAGATTGTCTGTAGCATTAACTAGCTCCATCATTACTCACCACTCCATGAATCTTTGTCAACTAAAGCGCTTACCTGCCAAAGATTTTCTGTTCTCATTCATCAAAAATATCCTCAGATCATCAATTAAAAATATTGATGAGAATTAGACACAAAATGATCTTTGAGAAGCCTCACTGTTTAGTTGCCTAATTGATTAACATTTTTCCAGTCACTTTATTTTTCAGATGTGCCAGTAAATAGTTTTAAATATGTTTAGTGGACGTTGCTGCTTACTGTCATTTTTAAGCCTGTAACATTTTAAAATCAAAATGTTACGTAGTACTAAGTAATTGTTTGGTTTTGATTTTATTTTTGTTTGTTTGTTTTTTGTTTCTTATCCAAGTACTTTGTCAACAGAAATGCTTTTAACATCCAAACTCGTATCCTGTCAAAAAAGTTTAGTGATACATTTGAAAGACCTATGGAACTTGTTGACTGAAACTGTGGGGGTTTTTAGCATCTATTTCTTTGTTAATGTTCTCTATTTTTGATCTATTTAGATATTTTAGGAGACATATCAGGCTACTTAGACTTTAAATCCTTATCAGCATCACCTCCTCTCTTTCTTTTTTTTTTAATATATTTTCAAGAGATTTACATATAATTAACAAAACTTGGGAAAATCATATATCCTTTAAAAATAATAAACCATACTGTCTTTATCTTTCCTTTCTCATTGGATGTATATTTGTGGCTTTCATCAGTCCTTTCAAAGCAATTTTTAGTTTAATATTTTTTTTCTCTATCATGATCTTAATCATGTGTGAAACAGGCTGTGGCTTGAGTATTGTGTTCAGTTTTGGACGCCACAGTATAAGACATTGAGACTGGGATTGTTTAGCCTGGAGAAGAGGAGACTGAGGTGAGACCTTACTGGTCTCTACAACTACCTGAAAGGAGGTTGGAGGGAAGTGGCTGTTGGTCTCTTCTCCGAAGTTACTGGCAATAGGATGAGAGGTAATGGGCTTGTGATAGCAGAGGTTTAGATTAGACATTAGGAAAAATTTGTATACTGAAAGAGTGGTGAGGCATTGGAACAGACTGCCCAGGGAGGTGGTGGAGTCACCATCCCTGGACGTGTTCAAAAAGTATGTAGATGTGGCACTTCAGGACATGGTTTAGTGGGCGTGATAATGTTGGGTAGGTGGTTGGACTTGATGATCTTGAAGTTTTTTTCCAACCTTAATGATTCTGTGATTACTCTTTTTGAGGCAACTAGTAACATGTATAATTTGTTCCCAGTTTTCACTAATATTCCTCTGATACTTCTGTGCTCCCAAAATACAGTTATGGTTATAGCTGCTTAAAGTCTTGGGAAAATGGCCCTTTTACAAGTTCTTAGTGTGTTCTTTAGTGTTTGCTGTACCACATGCTGCTTGAAGGAATTAAATGCAACATAATAACTGTTTTTCAATTCATCCACTAACATTTTTAATTCAGTTTTTAACTCTTCTGTCAATGAAACTCAGTGTTACCTCTGTTGGGTCCTGAGCATGCTCACTAAGAAATTATTGTGTACTGTTTGAAAAGTCTATAAATATTAACTGTTTACCAGACTGACGTTCAATATAAGAATATTTTTGGCCCCTCTTGCACATCATAGACTGTTATTAAAGGAAAATTTTGCCTGTTTTCTAGTGCTGCTTGCAATTTGGAAGGAGTGGAGTGGATGACCTCCAGTATCCCATCTTTGGTTTTGTGAGTCAGAGTTCTCAGATTCTAAAATATCTACTGGAAAGATGATGCAAACACAGTGATGTATTAAGACACAGTGTCTTAATATTGTGATCCATTCACCCATAGCTAGGCTTACAGATTTCACAAGTTCCTTGTTTTTGAGGGAAAAGAGACATTTATGGATAACTTTCCAGATACTCCCCTCCTTCAACAACCGAAGGTCTTCCAAGATCATTGGAATGCAGGTTGGCAAGGTGTCAGAGATACCGAAGGAGGTTACAGACAGATGAATTGTTCTTGATCCTCTTTCTTTTTTCCAGAAGTGAAAGAGTAAAATTTTTCCTGCTTGCAAAATTTCCTGATCGTTCAGATGGTCTCTGTGAGTGTTATCTCCACAAGCAGGCTTCCATAACCTTGCAGTAGATCTGTGTGTTTTGAGCTGGATGGCAGTTCAGTTCTTTCCTCCAGCTACTTTTTCCTTCTCTTCAGATGCATCATTCAGCATATTGATGTACCTTAGGTCCATCTGTGAAAATACACTTTCAGTTAGACAGCTTGCAAATTGACATTGCAGCTGGGTACATTAATGAAATACATAACTTCATGATGCAAACTGAGGCTTTTGCAGACTCCAGCTGCAAACCCAGTTTAGATTTTCACCAACAGCATAAACATTAGAACACCTTGACCAGTTTTAAAAATTATGTAAGTAATAAATACCTTTATTACCTTTTCCAAACTCATTTTTCACGAATGATTTGTCTTTAGAAGTGAAATTGCACTTCTTTCTGCATGATTTCCAGAATTAGCCTGAGAACATATAATTTTATAAAATAGACTAGAAGAGAAAAACTTTACAAGAAAGAAACAGCCCATCAGATATCAATTATGTTATGTTCTGTTGCCTTAGACTTGCTAGCTAGGTATCTGGTGAATTTAAAAGAAACTGCTAAGTAATTTCAGTAGGGGGTTCCCCTTAATTTCTCAGATTAGTGCTTTCCTTTCTTTCCTATCATCACTTACCTTTAAATATCCACTTTTTGTGTTTTGATGAAAGCCAGAAAGATCATAATTTTTATTTGAAAGTATTATACAATATGAATCTCTCTTCTCTTGTGATAAGCTTACTTGTGATCTACTGTAATAATTTACAAAGGTGCTTATGAGAACCTGTATTCATGGGCATAAGACTGGTTAAACTAAAATTCCTGGTTATATGAGAAAAGAACATTTTTTCACTTTCATTCCAACATTGTACTCTAATTAAACACTAGTGCAAAGAGATGTGAAGGTATTGTATTCTAGGGATCAAGTTATTGTGGTATTATGGTAATAAGAAAACATATTCATAGGTCATCAAACTTAAAAAGATTGATTAAGTTAGGGAACCTATACAGAAAATTAAGGCTATTTAAAGTATTAATGACAGACCCCTGAAAATAACAAGTGTCTTATTAAGAAGTTGTTCTGTTGCTAGGAGACAGTAACCAGTGTCAGAATAACATGCTTTTATTTCATATAAGAAATGCTGGTTAATGCACCTCGTTAGATACTGAGCAATGATAGCTATGTGAAGTAAAAGATTGGGTGAAATGCTTAATTTATGAGATTGGAAGCCAATAAAAAGTGCAGGTCTTTAAAGTCTACCTTAATGTAGTATGCTACAAAAACGGACTGGTGACCAGGATCTGTTTGAACCTTGACTAGCCTGCTCCAAAGTACTCAGATGAAGTCATTCCAGTTCATAAATAAGAGCAAATACAGATAATAAACAGCTTTTAAAAATTAGGTGTTTATACAGCTGCTTAATCTTGCTGATCAGAATCAAGTTCAGCATTGGAAAGCATGGCATGGTTCCTAATGCCATATAATAAGCTAAACTGTCTAAAAGCAAAGCTTCTAAAAGCATTGGGACATTGGAGAGACAAGAATGAAGATCTGTGTCACCAGGAGGAATGCAGTACTGTATTCTAGGAGGTTCCAGGAAAACTTTGGGAAGACCACAGCTAAAAAAAATATCTAATGAGATTATTTGTAGCAACAATTCCATGACTAATATCAGCTAATTGCCTTAACTAAGGAAATTCTGAAAAAAATATTGCTAATGCGTGGTTATAAAAGCGTGGCAAAGTGGCTGTCTTGTTGAACTCCAACAAGGTAAATCATAAAGCTCACACTACACTTTGGTCGTGTATGCATTCTCCACAGTGCTCCAGTGTTCCCAGTTTTGATAGCTTTAGGGACTCCTTAAAAGTGCTGACCACCCTTAGCTGGACTCCAGGCAGATAGAGAAGACTTGTGCCTCTAACTCCACTTCCCCAGCACCCCTTGGTGCTTTGAGTTGACAAGTATATAGGCCTTGATATATAGGTTGTATATACAGGAGGAGATATTTTTAACAGCAGTATCCTGTCATTTTCTCAAGCATCCTTTCTACATCTTTTTTCAAATGGAAGCAGCCTTCAAGCTGGATGTAGCCCTTAGCCTGCTGGTTCAGGCATGCTCAACTGCTCTTTAATTGTTCTTTCTTTGTTTCTTTCCAACTTTACTGTGATTAAAATGAAACATTTTAAAATGTGAATCTGCATTTTAACAAAGATGGCCTTGCTAAACTATTACTTTAATTATTTAACTGGTGCTGATTTCATATTGTATCAAAACTTCCCAGGACATCTGTGACAAGTTGTGCTTGATTGCTATCAGTGGCTGACACAATGGCTTCTTCCCTTGCAAATACAAATGTGGATGAACAGTACAAAAATGCTTTCAGATATGTACTTGCATTCAAAGCTTGTGTGTGCTCCTCCCCTCCACCTACTTTGGAGACCCTTTTTTTGTTTGGGTTTTTTTTTGTTTTGTTTTGTTTTTTTTTTTAAAAAAAAAAGCTTTAGTATCAGGATTTTTCATGGAAACAGTAAATGTTAAATATATGTAAGTATTTGTTGAAAATCAGGGTTTTATCTCTTTCAAATGTAAAATTATTGTATTATGTTTAACCATTCAGGCAACAGGAAAAAAAAAATAGACCCTGATATTTGAAGCCAATGAAAAGTAATAAAAATGCACATTTTGAATGTAAAAAATCTTTTTCAACTTGCTCAGGATCAGACTATGTAGGCCCAGGTCTGATTTACAGAAATTACTCAATGAATAATGAATACATTTGTGATTTATATGAAAACATAAAAATTGTAAGCTGCTCCTGGTTAATTCACAGAGGGGGGAAAACAACAAAATACAAAGCTTAATTAATTTGAATAATTTATTCCTCTATAAAGTCAGCCATTCAACTTGAAATATGTTTCCATCCCACTCCCCAGAGGCTACAGCCCAAATTAAGGAGTAGCTAAAGGGGACACACACATTTTACACATGATCGTAATATCTGTAGAAAATAGACTTGAGACAAATTCTAGTTTGACTGGTTTCCCACCTGAGGGGTGCACTGAGCACATCCTGCACTTCTCTGGACCTGTTGTTTGGCAAGACCTTTGAAAACCTTTCTTATGATTTGAGTACGTTTCAGGTGGTACTTCAGAATGGATTCTTGGTATCATTATAAATATATATATATATAAAAGAAATTCAGCTTTGGGTCATAGTTAAATTAATCTTAAGAGTTGTTTATAGGCCCAACAGTAGCAGGTAACTGTAACAGATAAGAAAAATGCCTTTCACTGTTATACATGTTCTTAGAGAAGTTCTTGACATGTCAATCACAGATTTCCCAGTCCTTCATAAAATCCAGATATGTATATAACTTATACTGAAACAAAGAAATAATTACAGATTTTAAATTCAGATATTACATAGGTCTGAAATCATACCACAATACTATTGCCTTGGCCTGTTTCCCATTGAGGGTTATCTCATATACGAAATTACTTATGTCTTTTCAGTCCACTTGGCAAAGAAATATATAGCAGGAAAAGAACAGGCAGCAGTTTCCTATCTGAGTCTACTTTTCTGCTCATGTGCTTTCTTTTTTCCAAATGATCCTTGTTAATCTCCATGTTTTCTTCTGTGCTCAAATTGCTGTAGTTTTAAGAAATGTCTCAGGCCCTCCACTTGTAGCCTGCTTTCATGGTCACATAGCATAACTTCTGCTCAGACCTCACCATGCCTGTTTGTACCTGTCGCCATCAGGTCAGGTTCATGTTCCTCTTCGGGTTCTCTAAATGGGAAGACTTGTTCTTTCCATTTTTTTCAGATGTCATATATGAGGGGGTGAAGTTATAACTGGTCACTGGTGCTCTTGCTGACTGAATTCAGGGTGATTAGGGATATCTTAGAAATGTCCATTTATCATTAGCTATGCTAGGACAAGAATGTTGTGGGGGGATCTGTGTTCTCTAACGTGTATATAGGGCTTTCAATCAGTATTAAGACTGTATTTTACTGAAAAAGAAGTTATACTTGTCAAATAATTTGTTAGGTTTGGGAAATACATAAACAGTAGTTTTATTTTTATATTTATGTTTTTTAAAATCTGTACATTGGCTGTGCTTTTCACCAAAAGCCAAGGTACATAATACAGAAACCAAGAATGGATGAATTTGAAGACCAGAAGACACTATATCTAAGTGGAATAGAAAAGCAATGAAAACAAGCTAACTGAAAAAGCAGATGTATAGGTGCTGCTGGTTGGGTTTGTTTTGTTTTGGGGTTGGGTTTTGTGGTTGGTTGGTTTGTTTGTTTTAAGCTGGCTTCTTTATTATAAATTAATATTTTTTATTAATTTTTTTTTAATTCACTGTTGCTTCAGCTAGATGTATGGTTAGGAAAAGTCAAAAATATTGACCTAAACATGTTGTCTTATGTTTCTCTCTTCTGCTGAGGCCATGTTCATTTTGTAGCGTGGTGACTGTTTTTTCATAGTGCCACTGCCACATGTAATTGAAATTGCAAATACAGAACTAGATTAAAAGAGCATGATTAAGATTGCAAACTCAGGGAAAATCATAATTAAGGCTTCCTGTGCAGTTTTAACTCAGTTCCTGTGTGTGCATCCATACTGGTAAAAGTGTTTAATTACATAGTCAAGACCATTTTTATTTTCCACAGGGCACTTTCCCAGTCAGTGAGAACCACCAGCCCTGTATGCGTGTCAAGTAGCTATGCAAAACTCTCCTCCGTGTTATATGTTCCCAGGCCTTGCTCATTGCTGGCTAACCAAGCCTTCTTGAGGAAAGAGAATAATTAATTCCATTTGGTCTCTTCAGTGATGTTAATCATTGTTGTATATCCTGAGTCTGTCAAATAAGAGTTAATGTATTTTCATGTGATAGGTTCATACTTTTTATCTAGAAACAGGGGGATAGAGATAAATTGTTGTCATTGAAGTTTGATAATTTTGCACGTCTGTTTTGAGGTATCTACAACTTGCTATTTGAGTCAACTACAATGCTACTAAAGCCTACTGACTTCTGTGCAGCTCTTTCTTCAGACAGCTTCCCCTTGTCTGGGGTCAGCAATGAGGACACAGAGACACAAGGTCTCTGCTCTCTGACTTGGCCTTGAAACATCTCATACTGGCCCAGAACTATGACGCTTAAATCCAAAATGGACTTTTGATATTCTGAGCCTTCAGTTCTTTCCTGAAATGTAGGTAGTGTACACACTTTCAGAAGGTGATGGATACCATCTTTCAAACAGGGGAGGAATAGCTGCATCTCCTTTTCTCTCCAGTATGCTCTCAGAGTTCCCACCTAGACTGAGACATGGGCTTCTATTTTTCTTCTTCCTGAGAGTGTGCAGACCTGTCTGATATCTTAACGAATGTCTCTCCCCTGTTATGTTGGAGATGGAACATCTTACTGACTCCTGTTAAAATGGTTAAATTTTCAGGGATAAGCATTTTAAAAAAATTTTTTAACTGAATTAGAGTCTGGAAGAGATGATGTAATACAATTCTTTCACTTGAATATTAGAATATTCATGTGCTGACAATAATATGCCACTGCATCATGGCTCTTGTATTACAGAAGTTCCTTAATGGGAACAAAATATCTGACTGATATTCTTGGCTGAATCTGTCTTCTCCAAACCCAAAGAAGAACTCAAAGCCCAAATACACAAGTATGGACAGAGAAAAGCAGCATGAAACAGAAACAAAGCAATGAAATTTCAAATACATTTACTAAAGCCCTAAACACATACAAATATAATTTTATTATGTAATATTTTGGTGATTGTTTGTCTCCTGTTAAAAGTTATCTTTTTAAAAGGCTGCAGTAGAAGTGAGAAGTGAAGAGGAAGTTTCTGAATGTTTGTTTTCCTTATTGGAGTTATTTAATTTATTCCATTATAAAAACCAGAATACTTTTAGTATTTTCTTTATGTACAGCTAGTTGTGTCCCACTCATTCTTCCCTCCTTGAACAACAGGAATCTTAGCATAAGTTCACAGTAACTATAAGCAAGTTTATAAATAAGGAATTGGGTTTATTTTAAATAAAATTTTGCAATAATAGGTGTTTGAGTCTCATGTTAAAATATTTATTTAGTTATTGATTATAATTTAAATTTATTATGAAAACTGTAAGAGCAGATAGCACTAGGAAGAACTTAACCAGAAGGAAGAAAAAAAAAAAGAAAATGTGTACTGGTATTCATCAGTTACAGTTTCTGTGGAACTTTCATTGACCTTATTGATGGAAACCTTTTAAAGTTAAATCAGGGCAAACACTAAGCCCTATACCTGGAAAGGAAGAACCCCTTGTAACAGCATAGTCTGGGGAACGCCTCTGGTGAAGAAAGCTGAGGGTCTTGGTGGACCACAGACTTGAATGAAAGCACAATTGCAAGATTGATTCCCTTGGTATTGCTGGACCACTGAAAGTTTAGTGAAGTTTGTATATCTGGCAGCATTTAGGACTTAAACTTCTGCAGTGGAAGAAACATACAAGGAAAGTCCTAGCTGATTATGATTTTTTAAAAACCCAACAAACCATTGCCTGTGAGCCTTGAGTAAAGCCTTCTGCAGCTTTGGGTGACTGTAAACTTTAGCCTGGGCTGAATTATCAAATGAACAGATTCCCATGAGATAGTCAGTAAGTTTGATCACATTTTTCCACGTATCGTATCTGTGAGCCTGCCTGTTAAAGTAAAAACCAAACATACAAGAAACAAAACCAAACCAAACACACACAAAAAAACCCACAAACAAACAACAATGACAAAACCCCAAAAAAGCAACAAAAAAACCCCAAACCAGTTTTCAGACTGCAGAACTCCTAAAATGTCTGAATCAGAATATCAGCAAAAATATTTCAGAGTGAGTATTAATTTAAAGGATTTTGTGTATTTTAATTCAGTATCTGCCTGTCATGTCCTAATAAAATGCTGAGTATTTAATTTCTCTGCCTCACTCAATTGTATTGCCTTCATTCTTTAAAAAGATACTTCAGAAGACATGACCACCAGGGAAAAAAAAAAAAAGCAAGGCTTACTAGACAAGGTTTATTGGTCTGGATATAATGTGATACTGACAATTAGCCTGACAGTTTCTGCCCTCTCTCTGGTTTCTGTACAGGCAGGTGGGTACATGTAGAAGGGTTGCTTCTACTGGTCTGTAAGTCTGTATCTATCTTCAGTGCTTTGCCTGCAATTATCATATCTGTCAAAGAATGAGCTGTGAATATAATATATGTGACATGGGAGGTCTTGAAATAAGCTTTCTTTTCAGTGATTGGCAGGAGAGTATGACTCTCTTTAGCATAGAGAACTGAAGTGTATTTCTGAATTGGTTTCACTTTTATTTCAGAGAAACAAGAAGGCAGTAATTTCATAAAAGTGTTATCAAGATCTAGAGAAGAATACTCTTCATTTGAATTTGGAAGAGAATCCAAGTGACTGCTTTGCATCAGTAAACTTCAGAGTGCTCTAGTAATTTGTCATGCCCGACAGGAAGAAAATCAAATTGAAGGAAGTGCGTGTATAGTGCTCTTAGCACAGTTTTGGATTTAGCTGAACTTTACTCTTCAGTTCACTGGCTCACATGACATTAAGAAGATAAGAAAGGTCAGTCAAATGGCAACATCAAAAAGGTTCTTAAATTCCAAGGATGGCTCTTGACTTTGCTCCGACTGGTGAATCCTTAGCTAATTATCATGGTATACCAGTAGATAAGCACTCTACTCTTGATGTAAAAATATGTTCTTTTGATTTTCAAATAATGTGCAGTGGTAGAGAAAGACTCCCGAATTCCCACCACAATCAAACAGAAAATAGATTTGCCAAATGTGTTACTTAAAAATTTTAGCAGGTTCTAAAAGATGGAGGCTTTGATTTGAGTAAAGCTCTTTATGTTACTATTTAAGATTTGATCTTATAAGTGGAAATATAATTAATATTTCTTCCTGGCACTAAGGCCAGCAAGTCAATAGTGGCTCAGGAAAGGAAAAATGTTATACCTATGCCAAGTAGGAGCTCTACTTTTTGAAGTTCCACTTGCAGGGTTTCAGTTTGGTAGATAAGGGAGCTGTAATCAAAGCCTTGAAAGTGCAGAAATGAAGGACTCTTTGAATTACTTACATTTGACCTACAATTTTTTTTTATCTCAGTGGACTTCCTGCATAGAATTGTAGCCAGTTTGGCATGCATTTTATTCACTATGCGCAGCCCTTCTTCACATGAATGGTGTTGAAAAGTGTAGTAAGGATGGCAAGCTTCCAGCGTTAGCAAACCATTGTAGAAGCACCTTCACTCTTTGAAGAGCAAACAGTAAAGAATAAATGAGTCATTCTCAAATGTCCACAGATAGAAATTAGCCTTGATCATTTATGGATGGTTGTTAGCAGAATAGTGGCATAAATTAAAAATACCAATAAAATAATATTCAAGTGATTTAATTGAAGGCATCAACGCCAACTAGTTCAAGAAAGAAAATTAAAAGGAATAATTCCAGAGATAACTTCTGATTTAACCTGTTGCAATTAATACACTTCAGTGACCTTGATATGCCTCCAATTGTGAATGCAATGGTAATGACTACTGAATCCATCAAAAATCAACATATTCATTCTGTCTAACTTTTGAATTTAGAACAACCAGAACAGAAAGTTAAGCTATTGGGCTAATCTGAGGCACCTCACCGCTGCAGTAGATAGTATTTTTCTTTCTTTTGCAATGTATGCCTGTATGCACTTAGCAAGAAGAAGCTGAGGTGAATGGACAAGACCTACAGAGATGATGGAAACCATGACTTAATGGAGAGTTTTCCCTATGTTCCTAAGAGATATTTATTTTCCAGGCTAAACACATTTTTCAGCTGTGGATGTGTGTGACCACTGAGCTAAACTTTTCTGTACATCAATACAGATTGATTGTTTCTAGATAGTGCACCACGACACCACGAGCATTACATTTGTTCCCTCAAGATAAGCCAAGTTACTCCTTGAAATGACTTTCCTGATTTTGTTAAACAGCAGTTTCCTTTGCATTGTACCAAATCAAGCAGCTGAATGGACAGATCCTGACGAGACTAATTAACACCCTTTAAAAATTTGGTGTGAACACTAGACTTAATTTTTGTTGTGTAGTAGACTGGTAAGTTTCAATGCTTATAGAGCACCTGTGAATAGTACCACCGTGGATGCAAAACACATCCTAAAGTTGGTTTCTCAGAACTCAAGATATATATCAATAGCAGTTTTGCTGCTGACATCAACTGCAGTATAAATGCATAATGAAAACAGCATTAAAATAACTGATCTAATGAAAATTATAAAAATCTGAAAGAAAGCTAAATATATAATAGACTATTTTGGGTGAAAGGGACATACGATGATCATTGAGTCCAACTGCCTGACCACTTCAGGGCTGGCCAAAAGTTAAAGCATGTTGTTAAGGGCATTGTCCAAATGCCTCTTAAACACTGACAGGCTTGGGGCATCTACCACTTTGCTGTGATTGATAAGCAATACAGTATCCCTAAGAACCTCTTTCAGCCAACTGCACCGAAGACATGTACCTTCACCACAAGGTTCCATTTTCTAAAAGGCTGTAAGACATCATTTTAACTACTTTGCTCTAGCCAGTATTTATAACATAGTTACTGGTTTTTATTTGGTGTGAAAGATGCTTACTTAGTTGGGGGGGGAGTCCCCTTTTTGTCTATGTCATTCCAACCATCTTAATTTTAAGTTATAACGGGCAAATTCCCAGCTTTCTGGTGTTCTCTGTTAGAAGCCAATCCCAAGCCTGTACATGTGATGGTGAGGGCCAGAGTCTTTGGAGAGGCAGCATCTCATTTGCAGTCAATTCCTGGATGGTTTTTCTTAAATTGGCTCTTCCCCAGGAGTAGCTTAAATGTGGTTATTCATTTAAATAGTTTACTACTGGGAAAACAAAACTCTATGAAGTACAAGATCTCATTTGCAAAGGGGGTCCTGGGGACTGAAAGTGGATATACACGTGCCCTGTGTTGCAGTCTCCATCTTCTGCTTTTCCTGCTGTTAGGAAATAATTTGAAAATTACCTAAAATAGGAACAGTATACTCAATAGCTGAACAAAAGACTCAGATCTGTCTCCACAGCAGAGCCTGGAGAGGTAGCCTTCAGCAATAGTTCCTGTAGTCCACAGGAAAAAAGGAAGTGAGCAGTTATTTGGAGGAACAGCACAGCCTCCTCCAAGGAGGGATGCTGCAGACCTGAGGGAGGGCTTGCCTGTGGTGTAGGGGGCCTCTGGCCACAACTGTACTAGTAAAATGGACATACGTACTGCTGTTCTTTGGTCATGAGAGCAACTGGCACATAGCAGCTCAGGTCCATACTGATGTTAAAAATAAACCAACAAACCAAGGAAGAACTCACTTGTTCTCTGAAACAGAGGCTGCCTCAAAAATGTATTTAGAAATTATTTCTGACTGATGCTGTCTTGAGTGATGCCTATGCCCAGAGTATGTCAAGGATTGGTCTGACAACAAAAGTTACTGAATTCCAATGCAATCTCTCTTTTCAGAGATCCCTTGGAATTATGTAATAAAAAGGTTTGGATTTTTTTTCACTGAACTTAGAGACAGAATAAACTAAATCCTTTGGTCATTCATACTTACTAAAAGGGCCCAAACCATGAGGGATAAAAGCCAGGGAAACAATGCTTCTTTCTTACATCCAAAATTTCTTCACTTGGAATAGTTTCTTGGATGACAGTATGGAGAATATCTTTCAGGAAATACACTTTAGAACCATCACAAGCACAACGAATTGCCCTGAAAATAACGGCCATCTTATTAATGACACAGCAGCACTGGCCCATTTTATCTAATGCTTCCTTGAAACATCAGAAAATGTTTTCAACACTATAAGAAAGTCCCATAATGTGATATTTGTTGGTATGGCACCCAGTATAATCTGTAATTTTAGTTCTATTTTCTAACAAAATTTTAAAAAGTCTCAGATATAATTGCCAACCTTGGGTTTTGGGGTTTTTTTGGTAAGATTTAGGCCCTTGTGCAGTCTGTATTTGACTGAACTGTTTCTGGAGAGTCTAAAAGACTTCAGAGACTCTTCTGAATGTGTTTACATTACTACAGAATGTATGTATATATATATAAAAAAAAGGGAGATCTTTAAATGTGATTTGATTCTCTTCTGTACTGTAGTGTCTGTAGATTAGGAACTGGATTTAAGTTAGTGGTACATGCTTCTCTTAGCATACTGTTAGCATTAAAAAGTAATATAATGTAGGGCATCTCTGCATTATTATACATAAATGAAGAAGACAAAACTCCTTTTATCATAAACATACAAACTAGCTACAGTCCCCAAAGGAAGAAAACAAATTTAAGAATGCAGGTACCACTTCTAGGTTTTTCAAATTCTCTGAAAAACAGTGATTTAGATTTTCTAAATAGAATCACAGTTATTATATTCAAGACATGTTTTTTATTTATTTTTAAGGGGGTAACTAGGAGAAGTGAGCTGAAGTTTCATATACTTTATAAAAACAGCACTTTATCATGTTGATGTTTGTCTTCTTCCCTGAACAATCGTTTCTATTAGTGTTTTGTACAATTATGTCTGTTTGATTATTAATGGTTTCATAAAAATAGATATTTTTTATGCCTTTTCTATTTCATTGTTCTGTCTGGGAAGAAGATTTCTTTCTAAAAAGACAAAGAGCCCAGTTGCCTGAATGTAATTGCATTCTCAGTTTACTTTAAGCAGAGATTTTAGTTGATCTGAAGTAAAAAATGGGGTTTTTTGCTCTAAGCCGAGTGAGCAGAAGCTGTGCTTTCCCATTTTTTCCCTGACTTTATTACCTAATTGTTATTCCTTATTACGAGGTGTCTGCCATGATTTTATTTATTTATTTTGCAGCAGACTCCTTTTCTCTTAACACTTGTTCTTGCTGGTAGTAAACCCTTAATGCCACAGTGACCAATGGTAAATCACCAAGTCTGACACTAGGAGACAAAAGAAGCAGGAGGTATCTGTGAAAAATGCCTGCAAGAAGCAAACCACAGTGTGGATGGAAATGATTCACGTCTCTGCAGTGAATTTTCAGTAAAACGTAGCAGAGCAGAACCAAAGACCATTTTCACTAGTCTTGAATTCATTTCACCTGATCTCTAAAGTATTTCCCTGCTACCCACCGGAGCTTTGAAACAGGCTGCGTGTCTAAGTACTGCGCTTTTTTTTTTCCTCCCCCCTAAAAAGTAAAAAAGGCAGCTAACAGAGGGAGAAGCTGTAAGCAAGTAATGCAGAAAAGAAACCCAGTCAGACATCTGTCTATCTCTTGAAACTTTCACAAATTTTGTGCAATCTGATTTAGAACAAAAAGGTTTTCAAAAACACATAATGATCTTAAGTTCCTAAAATCACCTAAATGCTTTTGAAAATATTGCTAGACATTGATGCATGCTCATTTAAACATAGAAATACATTCTATTTAACAAAGCTTCTGGTAATTCTTTGTCTATTTTTATTGCTGTTTTAGTAACTTCCTTGGAAAATTAGTATTTTTTTTTCTCTTTTGTAAGTATATTAAAGACTGTTTGGTGTAGTAACTTAGGGCTGTGTTATTCCTGTTCAGGTCTGTGTAAAGCTACTGGTTGCCTTTAATGGATAATCAAGCCCGTTGCCCTGTACATGCTTATGTGAGTCGCTTGTAGACTCAAGGTGAGTAAATTTAAGCTTGCACAGATAAAATTACATTGGGCTGGGAGCAACCTCACTGACTGCTGTGTTCCCTTGGGTTTTCCTTGGGTTTAAACCAGTGATAGAGATTGTCCTGTTAGAATACTAGAAAGATACTCTGTATTTTCCTGGTTGGAACTTTTTCTGGCATTCCAGCTCATGACTGCAGGAGAAGAGACCTGGGATCCACCTTTGAGTGCTTTCTGATTGATTTTGGCTGAAGCTGGAAAAGTCAACAAATATTTTGCCACTGTTAAGGTATTGAACTTGGATTCCTCACACATGCAAGTTTAAAAGTAATTGGGGAGCAGATTACTTGTAAGTTCTCTGGGGAGGTGTCTCATTTTTCCCAGCTGCTAAAGCTCCATACCTGTTACCTAGAGTGTCATAGATGAGACTTGAAGGGGTTCATCACCCAGGCCCCCTATTTTCTTATGGAAACTGTTTGCTGCTGCTAACTTTTGTGACTGAATTTTGAAACCTTCTAAAAAAAGTGTCTTTTCTTAAAACAACTGGCCGTGTAGAACTGATGCCATTATTACTTGTGCACTACCATGTTTATGTAACTTTTGCTTTGTGATTTAGGCTAATTATGCCATTGAAAGTTTGAAAGGGAGCTGCTAAGGCTGGTGGATCTGAATCTTTGCTAAAGAAGCAGTCATTTACTACCCTGGAACTGATAGACTATTAAGGCTGGCAGTTGTAATGCCACAGGGAAGTAAAGAATGGCCCATTTCCTCTTGCACAAAAAGGACATAATCTTTTTATGCTAAGTAGTCTGCTTTGCAGACACAGACAAGAGCCCCTGTGCTTGCATCTTAAAAGAATAAGCCTAACAATATAATATATATTACATGCATTGATGCTATATATTGTAAGGTTTTTACTATAGAAGTGCCTTTGCCTTGCCTGGGTCAGGCAAATACAGCATCAACCTTTTTATTTAGCTACGATCACTGATGTTGCAGGCCCTAATAGCTCGAGGTAGGTTTCACTACGTGTCAGGATAATTGCAGAGAAAATAGTGCTCAGCCCTGTCTCAGATCTGCAACTACAGCTCAGGGTGTGAGAAAAAGGAAAAAAAGAGAAAATGTGTGTGCATATGTAGGCAGTTTTAACAGAAGGGAATTAGCTGGCTCAGAGCTTTGGTTATCAAATACAGAGAATTTGAGAATGTCAGCTCTGGTCTCTTGACTGAATCAGTCAGATACACAACACCAAAAACTGGTTATCATATGATGAATGATTGCCTGTGAAATAATTAGTTCAAACCGGGCTCCCCCAGCAAGACTTACCTGGTGTTTGTAGACCCTTTCCATGTGCACTGAGGCGAGTTGAAGAGGTGGATGCCTCCAGGCAGTCCCCAGCTCCTTGTAACCATCCTTTTGTTGAAGTAAGGGCTACCTCTCCTGCAGGCCTGCTGCCCAGTTGCTGATGTAATTGCTTCCAAACCCATCTTAGTCAAAATGAGTCAAATAACCTTAAGAAACTGAAATTAGTCTCAGCTAATCTGGCTGGTTCTGACAGGGAAGGCTGGGAGTTGGCTCTACAAGCCCTCCTGACAGCAATCTGGAAGAGCCAGTGAGCTGGAGCAGCAGGACAGGCTGGGATCAGTAACCTGTACAGCCAGGATGGCTGTGCCTAGAAAGAGATCAAAGAGGATCTAGAAATACTAAGCAGATTTCTTCACTCCTATGATAGCTCCAAACCAATTCCCAGAGACTAAATCAAAGTAAGAAATCACCCACTTGGCCTTACTTATCATCCTTTGAATTTTCTGCTGTGGATACCAAATAATGATTGTGGCTTAACCTATTAAGACTAAAATTTGTTCCCATTACAACAACCACCAAATAATCATTGCTTTCTATTCAATCCAGAGGTTAGTTGTTAAATTGTGAGAGAGTTCATAATTTTTTGATCTACAACAGTATAGAAGTGCTCAGTGCAGCAAACATGTCCTGGACCATTCTGATAAACTCCTCCTGTGGCCACTCCTTACACCCAATCAGAGTGGGATTGGTATGGCAACTCCTGGTTTCTGACAGCCCTGCAGACAGGATGGCTGACCTTGCTATAAAATGACTGTGATCCCAGTAATTTTGACAAGCACCAAATTCACCATTACATTTTTAAAAGGAAAGAGAAGCAGAGATTTTCTTTTGGTGCCAACAGCATTTGTCAGTTTGTGGCTTTGCACTGCTGTTGTATTATAAATAATTTACTGTACTAATGGGATGAGCTTAACTTCCCGTGGAAGGGAACAGCTGCTAACCAGCGGACAGGTATGAGGTGTGGCTCTGAGGTGTTCATTTCTGGAGCCACTTTCTCAGCATGAGGTATGGATAATAGCCGTGTAATGGAAGTTGTCACCTTTTGGCCTCTGCACCTCTAACCCTCAAATAATGGACAAAAATGTGAAGTCATTCAAATTAAAAGTTTTAAATCTGTCAAGCTATAAATACATAGAAGAGAAGGTTTGTTATTCAGTCATGTTAAAAAAAATTTAATTTAATTTAAAAAGCCTCTGAACTGGAGCATGGTTGCCATTATATAAGAATACAGCTTTACAGAGTTTGCTTTTAATAAAATCCTCAGTTTGTCATTTTTTCCTCTCTCTTTGTTGTTTGAAGAGCAACATGTTAACTCCACTAAAACCAGCCTACAGTTACAATACGTTGTGTGTGTGTATGTTTTACACATATCTCTCTAGTCTGATCACCTGCTGACAAGTTGGTTACCTCTAATGATCTGTTTATTCATCTGCTTCCCATTATTTCAAGGTTTAATTTTCTGACACTAACTGGCAACATGAGCATGAAATGCTTCCTACTGGATGTCTCTCCTCTGTGATAACGTTGGAATGCTGACCCAGCCTGGGAGATGGAGGTGTGAGGTAGCTACCTGGGGTTGCACCGTATTATTGCCTGTACTTCTGGAAGCATCATACTCAGAATGCTGGTGGTTAAGCTAATGAGTCCTACAGTGATTTCCCTTTGCTGTGTCAGGTACCCTGTATAGGTCTGAAAAAATCACAGAATATTTGTGGTTGGAAAGGACCTCCTAGATCACCGAGTCCAATCATACCCATAACAAAAAAACCCACCTAAATAAACTAGGGTATTTCTGCACAACTTTTAATTGTGCAATTGGAGCAATTTATGTACAACATGGAATGACATGTTTGCTGATGTTGCTTTTAATTGAAACTGTTGTCCTCTCAAAATATTACTTGGTATAGGTCCAGCAATCCCACCCCACCTGGTCCAATGAGTTTACACTTAAAGTTTTATGTAAAGGCACAGCCAGATGTGGCTATTCTGTTGGCAGCAGGACTGGATCAAGCAGTTCCTATCCAGTCCACTCTTTGCTGCTCATTTTTTCTGGTACCAAAGGATAACTAACTGTCACAGTTCTGTGGGCTTTACTTTTGTCTGAGAGGTTTCCAAGGAGGGTGAGAGATGATCCTACTTAAAAACCCCTTAAGCTAGGGATTGTGGGCAGAGGTTGGGAAAGGAGAAAAATCTGAATTATGGATGGAACTGATGATTCTGTCGCAATGAATATTTGCCAAAATTTGGAGGTGTTGCTGTGTCAGTGTACTTTCTGAAGAAATGTTGTAAGGCAATATGATCTGTCCAGGATTGGTAAAGTTCTTTATTGATTTGCTAAAGTCAGTATTATGAAGGTTTTATTTTCAAGTATTTAAAAATGTATCAACTTGAGTGTTTACAATGCTGTATGCTTATTTATTTGTTTATTCCATTTACTATGGCTAGATAAAGCATGGACCAACATTTAACAGGGCTGATATATAATGTGGTGTTATTTTAGCATAAATACTTACTGTTCAGAACCTGCATAAGTTCAGCCATGACAGCTGATGGTTTAAAATTTATGATGCGTCATGTTGCCAATATGATTTCAGCTCCAAAAACATGCAAAGTCTACTTCAGTCTCCTTGTCTTTGCACATATAATTTTAAGTAAAGAGAGAATTCTGGGTTCTTCTGACAATTTTATATCTTATTGCATCATATAATGTGGATTATATACAGCAGAGGCAGCTGAAAAGTACAGTTTCCCTTCAGACTTGGCCCTGATAGATTTGCAGTCTGCTGAATCCTGCAGAGAATTAAGGATATGCATTACAATGTGTTGTCTTCTGCAGGATACCACGAACTTTCAAGTTGTTTTCACTGTGTAATTGTCACCATTTTTAAAGTCAGGTAATAGCAGTGGAAGACTAAGTGATAGATAGAAAAAAACCCCCACAATTTATGAGCAGTTTTTTTTACTTTTAGAGTAGCACATACAGTAAATCAGATCATTGTCTAGTTTGCTAATACATGGCATGTTGTACTGTGATGTAAAAGTATAGCAGAGCACTTACCACATTTGGAGTGCTATTACTTAATTGAATGCATATCACGTGCCAAAAAAAGCAGACATTTTACATTTAAGGACAAAAGTGGAATAGGATGACGTTATGGAGAAAGGCACAATGCTTTTTGCTTTGACACTGGGTGATGAAGTGGCCACAATCCATATATTTCAACCCTTGTCATTCACCTATTTCATGCCAGCAATAGTATTTATTAATTTACCTTCAGCGTTAAAAAGATTAATATTATAACTTGTAAATAATGTAGCTGGATGCAGAATTATGTATTCAAAATCAGTGGTGGGTTTATCACAACAACCATAACACTGCACTAAAAAAGTCATGGCCTTAAGGTTTAAAACCACACTTAGCAATGAAGTATAGAAATTGTTCATTAGTGTGCTGGTGTCAGATTTGGCAGGATGAAGCCAAGGAGTGTTGTAAATTTAACCCCTCTCTACCAAGCAGTGCCTAAGCTAACGATTAGTAATTTGATATTTACTATTTAATGAGCTCGGATTTAAGCAAACACAAGGCTTGCCACGGACTTTTAGTTCCCTGCTCATATTTATCCTCAGGAAAGTATAAACTGATGTATTATGCAAATGGCATCATCTTCGGTAAGCCCACTGGCTTCCTTCATCCACACTGACTTGTCTCTGCATTCCCATGTTGACACCTTCATTTTGAATATCCCTCTAATCCTTTATTTATTGATTTATAGCTGTCTAATCTAGAAAACACTTGCTTACAGCTTATTTCTTTTCTGTTGGCTACAAGAGGTTGGTAAAAAGCATCCTTTTCCCAAGGCAGTTGACTCTTGGCATGGGTAAAGGACTTGCTCTTGCATGCTCTTGGTACTGTGAGAGAAAATCAGGTTTTGAATATCCTCACTTTAATGAGAATCTGAGCCAAACCATCTGTGTCATGTGGAGTGACCAAGCCAAGCAAATGTCCTTATGACATAAAGAAGCAATGTCGTAAAGGGGCAAAAGCTGTAGTGATGACTGGAGCACACTCCTGTAAAACAAATATGTCTAAACTGAATGTGAAGAAGCAAAAGCATTCCAGACACCCCTGAAGTTGGAGGCTGTGATTGCTACCCACCTCCTGTTCCTGGTTGTCTTTTCATACGACTCTATGAAATCCAGGCAAGAGCATTTCATTTATGTACCTCTTTGTAAACTCCCTAATGCAGTTTCAGGAAGTGGGAAAAAATAATACAACGGTAGTAAGACAGTGTAAATAATAGTGTTTGCAGCATTCATCTTTCTTTAGGAGCAAGCACTGATTTGTTCTTATGCTTATTTTCTTATCTGAAGAAGGTAATTAGATAATAAAAATAATAATAAAATAGTAAAAAAATCAGTGCTTCTGACTTAAGCAGTCCTCAGTCCAGAAGCTTCTGGAAAGCAGGTGCAAATGGCCATTAACCATATATACAACGGAAAGGGCTGGTCCTAAATTATTCATGTGGTGTAATCAGTGGGAAGGGGATAAGTAAAGCAGAGATGAGAGTTGTTGCTGTAGGATGGTGCTGAGCTTGTCACTGGCCCTGGTTTTAAGAAATACTACATGGAGGAGCTGCAGGCAAGCCTGTACATGAGGGTCGAGGACAATATATATTGTGAATGTTTATAATTTCTCTGATAATAGATTGTCGTGTTCAGTGAGGAGAACAAAGAGCAACTCTCACCTTTCCTTCCCTTGAATATCAAGTCACCTTATCCTGTGATGTACAAGGCAAAGTAATTGCATCTCAAATGTGTGGTGCGTTTTTGTTTAGAAGGTTAGTGCAAAATTGATTTATGAAACAATTTTCCCTGTTTATGTCAGGAAGGCCATTTTCTGGTGAATAATTAGATGTGGATTTCTCCTGTATGGCAACATACACTTCTGTGAAGCTAGGTACAGTTGCTGCTTTTCATTACATAAAGCTCAGAGGAAATCTTGTCTAGTCACTCATAAGATTTTTTTTTTTTTCCTGGGACATAATTTAAAAAACTTATTTTAGATGAATTTCGAAGAGTAAATTTTGGAATTGTGTTTAACTATGCTCACTGTGATATGCTGTAAACAATGATCTTGTGCTGCTCTGGAGGTTATGTCCCCCTTTTCATCTCAAAAACAATTACTTCTTAGTCTGAGATCAACATGTATGAGAATACCAGTACCACATAATTGTACTTGACATGGAAAAAAAAATGTCTTCTTGCTTCTCAAACTACCACCAGGGCTTTCAGTTTGTTAGCAGACAGTTCAGGGCAAAAATATTCTCCTGACCTAGTGCCTTTATTTTATCGCAGTCATCTATCAGAGGTAGCCAAGGCTTACACATGCTGATTGGGGTTTTTTTCATCCTTTTACATAGAGTTTTAGGTCATTTTTCAAACTTTGGTACCTAAAGATATGTGCATAAATTATTACTTTTTTTTTTTTTTTCTGGGTATCCATTTTAATCATGTAAATACTGGATTAGATTCAGATGTCCAGTAGATTTAATCTCAAAAATTTGAAATAGTGCTCTGCCTTTTATTAGACATTGAACTGAATTTTTAGGAAGTTATAGGGTTTCCAATGAGTTTCCTTAAAATATAATTCAAATCTCATCAAGTTTGTACAAAAAAAGCTGAGCATTATATGAGCTATTTACTTTTTATAGCCTTATATTTAATCTAGGAATACAGCAGGCAAAAATGTATAGAATATATTAGGTATATTATTGGTATAACAACACCAAAATTTTTAAAGTAGTGTATTTATGAATTTGTTAGATTAACTGCATCTCTTCTAAATGTACTATATATGAAAGGATTTATAATTCATTGAATAAGCTAATGCTAGGAAAAATCAGACCCTATTTTTAAGAAACTGGTGTTTATACAAATTCAAGATCATTGTTTCAAACAAGTTCCTTTTAATTTGTATATATTTTAAATTTACTTCCTCTCTTCCTTGGTGCAGACTGAAAATCTACATTTTTTTAGGGGAAGATGATACTCCATTCCCAACTAAATTTAAACTCTAATTTCAGAATTTGGCTTTCATGTTACTGGAAGGTAATCTTGATAGTACTTTAACACAATTTAAACTCATTTTGTCTATGATGATTTGTTTACTGTTTGTAAACAGTAATGAAACAGTAATGAAAGCACTTTTTTCTTCCTACTTAAATATTCTAAGTGTGCTCTCTCTTTTTTTTTTTTTTGTTTGTTTGTTTCTTTTTCAGGGGGGGTGGGTTTTTTTGTTTGTTTTGGTTTTGTTGTTTGGGTTTTATTCCCCCTAAATGCTTGTAATTAAATCACAATGTAACACTTGAAGAACTTTTTTTTTTTTTTTTTTTTTTTTTTTTTTTTTTTTTTTTTTTTTTTTTTGGTAAAAAAGGAAAGGAAAATTTGTTTTAGAATTTTTTTAATATTTTTTTTTTTTTTTCTCCAAGCCTTATATTGGTATTCTTTGGAAAAGAAGAAGAGGAAAATGTGTTCCAGAATATTTTGAATAGTAACACCATGGATTCTTTTTATCTGGTTTTATAGTTAGAGTTTCTGCAATAAAAACACTGTACATATCAGGTTAAATGCTGAGAATTATATTTCTCAGTTCTTGTCATCTATTAAGTAGAATCTTGTATTTGAATTATGAAAAACATACCTTTTCCAAACACGTGGAGAAAGGGGAAGAGTCTTACGAGTATACAGAGTATTCACAGAAAATTCTGCTATTAATCTGAGGGCTTTGGAAAACCCAGAGTAACACAGAGTCAGCTCTGTAACAGGATGGGCAGTTTAAAACTCTTCAGGCAGATTATTTCTGACAAGGTGGTCCAGGATTTAAACTTCTGTGACCTTCTACCAAACCTCAGATAACAAAGGCAGATTAGAAATAGTACTAACTGAAGTCATAAAAATCATCCACCCAGACTGAAATCTTCCTTAAAATAGAAGTTACAGCCTTGTTGGGAGGATCATTCCTAAAGATTAACAGAGCATTCACTACCGGTGGGAAAAAAAGTCGGCCTAAAATTGGAAGGCATCATTTTATAAAGTAGACATGGCAGGACAGAGACAGCAAGTCGTGGCAAAGGGAAATGAGGCCACCCCTAGCATCTCAGAGGAAGTAATTAAGATGAACTTAGTGTGGAGGAAAAACATCACCCTCTTGACATGAACAGTACTACGAAACCAGCAGGTCCCTACACTGGCTGGCTCTGGTGAGTGGAGGCGAGACAGACACAGAACTCTGATTGTATTGATCTGGGTAATAAAAAATTTAAAAAGAATAAAAAAAAGATCTTGTTTTGCAGGAGCAGAAATGAGCTAGGAAACAGATTGCAGCACAGACTGGTAACTTATTGATCACTGTTCAGGGCAGCTGGAAGTAGAATAAAGAATATAAGGGGGGAAGGCCAGCAGCTACCCTACGAACAAATAGATGAACTCTGGTTAGCATATGGGAAAACCAGGATCTGGATGCATAACCTCTTGATCATGCTAGGTGACAGAAATTTAAAAGAGAAGCAGAGACAGACTTAGCAGTTTGTGAAGCTTGTAGTTATGGAAATGCTGGGACAGCCTTTCACTACAAGTTTCTCCTCGTTCTGTCTTAAGTGGCCAGCCATTGTCCGCTGCAATTTTTTATACATATGTTGACATAGAAATCTATGTTGATAAGTAGATGGTTGAGATCAATAGATTTGTGGTGCCATTAACAGACATGTATTTTAGCATACAGAGAATTGATTATTTATTCATACATACAATAGTTCCCAAAGGACTAGATATGTTGCAACCTACATGAAAAATAGGCTCAGTGAGATCAAATTATAAATGTTATAACTCATGGGGCAAGGTTTGGAGAGCAAAGAAAGTGTAATTTTCTCATACATGTGCTCATTAAAAAGTGTATTTCCTTAACAAATGAAGTACTAATTCTCCTCAGTTTTGGTGTTATTGATAAATCGATTGGCATGGAAACAGACTGACTAAAAGAGTAAAGAGTATCAAAGGAGCCTTGTGGATTGTTTTAGAGGATGTTCTAGATGCTCCTGTGTCCTGGCTTACACTGCTGGAGGATGCTGAGTAGAACTCCATTACACTACTTACTATTGCATGCTACAACCAGCACACATTTCTGATGTTTAGAACTCTACATTAAAAATTACCCTAATTTGCTAGCCTACAAACCTGTGGTATTATTCACAAACCAGAAACATCTTACATGTTACTTAGCTAGATTGCAGCTTCTGCCTTTTCATTGCCACGACAGCAGTTCAGTGAATGACAATTCATACAACCAATGCGTGACTTGATTTAGTATTCTTAAAATGTAATACCACTTCACATATGATTTTAAATGCTGTAAAGATTGTTATCTTTTCATATATATGAAACCCCATTTCAGCTTTGCAAGTATTCTGGGCCTGCTATAGGAACACTGTAATAAAACAGGTAACCCCCTCTTAATCATTTTAGACTGGTGATGACATATAATACTCCAAAATAAGAGTAACACATCTTTTAAGAACCTGAGAAAAAATTATTTCTAGTTTTCTGCAACTACATAAGTATATGAGAAAATTATTGACATATTAAATGCTGATGATGAATAATAACATGTCTTTATTTCTAATGAAGTGTCTTTACCTTTCTGCCATATCTTTAGTGTAGAGTATCAGCTCTTCATATTTTATGAAGCTTTTGGTTCAATGCAAGCTCAACTTTTTGTGTTTTCAATCCCTCTAGTTTCAATACACCTAGTCTCATTTTTGTACAAGTGTTTGGAGTGACATATATTTACATATATTACATGTGTCCTACAGCATTCATTTGTCAGATTCATAGTCTTCAGGGAGTTCTGCTGCACCCTTAACAAAAGAAAGAAACCATCCCCAAACTATTTGACATAGTGTTTTAATATACTCTGGATTTTTCTGAGGACTATAAGAAGATTTTGAGGAAATTTCAGAAGTCTCCCTCATCCTTCTATTGAATGACAGTCAACTGTATCTATAGAGAAGAAATATGTTCTGGAGTTGTGGTATTAAATTCCTTGTTCTGTCCTTGGAGATACTCAAAAGTAATCTAGACATGCTCCCCCGCAACCAGCTCTAGATAACCCTTCATGAGCACAGAGGTTGGACCACATGACCTCCAGAGGTCCATTCCAACCTCAACCATTCTGTCATCTTATAATTACTCTGAAGAAAGAAATCTGGCTGTATGTGGATATAAATTTCATGAGAACACTGTCTCATTTTCATTCATCAGATAAGTTTATTTGATATTCTCTACATTACAGAGTACAATCAATGAGAGAAACATGTATTTTCTTCTAACATGCCTACCAGACTGAGCATTGTATTTTGTACCTTTATAATCATCTAGTCCAATCATTAACACTGAGAAGACCTTGACTAAACCATATCCCTCAGCACTTCATCTTCATGACTCTTTAAGTCCTAGGGATGGGGACTCAAGGACTTCCCTGGGCAAGACATTCTCTCTGCTGAGCAGCTTTCCAACCACTCTTCCCCAAGCCTGTAGTGCTTCTGGGGTTTGTTGTAGCCAAAGTGCATTGACATCTTCATAGATGTTCAGAGATAAATGACTAAAATAAATAGGAAAACCCCACTGTATCTATGAGTTCTTCATGGGCTTTCATACCATCATTGTTGTGTTTTAATTAAAAACCAGTAATGTCATGTCTCATTACGGCACTTCCTTACATACACACATTTGCCTAAACTATTTAATCTGCTAGGAACATCTGAAATTGCTATATTTAGAACATATAAATTCTTCCTATCTCTTTGAGTGTAGAACGTCATTCTTTGCTTAACCTGCTGCTTTTTTCCACATATGTATTCAGTTGGAACACAGTCACTTGACTGTAGCAATGAAAGTTGCCTGTATACTTGAGTTTATGGCCTGAGTTAAGTGTTTCTTTTTAATTTTTCCTGCAGGGAATGGAAATCTTAACATGGGTCAGAGAACAGTTTACAAAAGCTTTTATACAAAATTTCATATATGAAAGAATGAATGAAGGAAAGCACTCAATTTCCCCCCTCCTCCAATCTTCTCACTTAAATCTAGATTCATCTGCATATAACTATATAGAACATTTTCTGTAATTGCTCTCCTAGCACAGCAGATGTCTTGTCAGTAGGTAATAATATACTTAAAACTTAAATAATTCTTTCATATGTACTATTAGAATGTATTTTACAAATACAGTTACAGTAATGACCACTTTACAGGTAAAGAAAGAAGAGGAATATTAATTGATTTGTTAAGAGCCTAGCAATGGATAAAAGCAGAATCAAACATAGGACACTAGGACAAAGTTCTTAGGTGTTTTATGTCAACAAGAAGTTTGCTGTTCATTTTTATGGAGCAATGATTGTATCCCTGTGTCCTACCTTCTTGTCTATGGGACAGCATAGCCTAGCACTTGTTGCATTTACCTGCACTTGAAATAATTGACCTGACATAGGATGTTAGCTCTTAATACAATACTTAAGTTTTTTTATCCTAACATGGACTGCTTGTTCTCATGGAGGACATCTCTCTCACTTCAACTATGTACAATTAGAAATTTATGCTCAAGTTAATTTTCTGAGCTTCTTTTGTTGTCAGTGAAGAAAAGAGATGCCACTCCAGAATATGCTTTATTCCACCTATTTGAAGACAAAGATGAATTATCAATTTGAGCTGGCCCTGCTGTTAGAAGAAGCTGTCCTGGAATCTTCCTCCCCTTCATTTATTCACCTCGAAGTATGAGATGCACTGGGTGGTGAGTGGATCTGAGTTAAAAGTAACTCGGGGGAAAAATGGCTACTTTTCTGCCAGATCAGTTCCCTGAAACAATTTACCACACAGTTGCAGAAATGGTAGTATCAGCGCAAAAGACAATTCTGTGCAGGGCTGGGAATAAGGAGATGTGAGTAAAAATAGTGCAAGACTGCTTTTTTTCCCAGGTAGCACCAGGCTAAAGGATCTATTGAACCCCTGTGCTGATTTTGGCTGGCATAGAGTTAATTTTCTTCATAGTAGCTGGTATGGGGTTATGTTTTGAATTTGTGAACAAAAGAGTGTTGATAATGCAGGGATATTTTCATTATTGCTGAGCAGTTCCCACACAGAGTCAAGGCATTTTCTGCTTCTCACACCACTCCACCAGCAAGTAGGCTGGGGGTGCACAAGGAGAGGACACAGCTGGACCAGCTGATCCCAACTGACCAAAGGGAAATTCCATACCATATGATGTCAAGCTCAGCATATAAAGCTGGGGGAACAAGAAGGAAGGAGGAGATGACATTAAGAGTGGTGGCGTTTGTCTTCCCAAGTCACCGTTATGTGTTGTGGAGCCTTGCTTTCCTGGAGCTGGCTGAACACCTGCCTGCTGATGGGAAATAGTCAATGAATTCCTTGGTTTGCTTTGCCTGTGTGCAGAGGTTTTTTGTTATATTACCTACTGAACTGTCTTTATCTCAGCCCATGAATTTTCTCATATTTACTCTTCCAATTCTCTCCCCATCCCACTGAGGGGAAGGGAATGAGTGGCTGGGTGGGGTTAAGGTGCCAACTGGGGGTTAAACCATGACATCACCTACCATAATAAGAATAATCTCACCTAGAGTTGATATGCAATCAGCACTACCTGGCATTAACCCGGTAAGTTTAGTGTGATATCAGTACAACAATGAGGCTTTTTTAGACTCCATCTCCATGAAGGAATCTGACATGGTTAAATAACCATTAAAGAAATGCTGTTATTGGAAGTGGTAAATGCTGAGTTCTCTGCTTATTTGTAACACGTGAAGAGGTTGTTTACTTTCAGACATTCTAATTATTGAAATTTTAAGAAATATAAAATTGAAAAATACTAAACAGGTTCACTGCATCCTCTGATTTAATATTTGATCTAGTTACAATTCTTTTAGATACTTTTTTTTTGTGTGAAAAGGCAAGCCCAAAAGGATAAAACCTTGCCTGTAGCTTTGTTTTTGTGCAAAAGTCAATTATGTCTGGCTAAATATCCCTGAGGTAAACATGTGTGAGTATGATAATGTGGTTAGAATAGCAACAGCAGTTGTAAAGGAGACACTGGTGTTCACAGAGTTAACACATTCCATATTGTTATAATGCAAAAAATTACAGCCATTTTCAGTCAGGGAGCATCAATCAATTTTTGTTAACTTTCAGGATTTTTACTTCCTGATGGAGCTAATGTTACATCTATGTATTATGTGTGCTGCATTTGTAAATTTCATTCCATTTGCTTAAGGAATCCTTCTGTATGAAAAATGTGATTGAAAAAAACCTGTTATTTACATGGTGGATTGATTGTAGAATGGGTCAAATTCTTCCATTCTTACTGAGGAAAATATTGGCTAATGGCTTAAGTAAATGTTATCTGAATTCAGTGGAAGTTTAAGTCTCATGCATTAAGTATTCAGAGGAGCACTAATTGGTTCATAGCTTTTCCTCCTATGAGTGCACTTAACCAGTCATGCTCACACTTACTATATTCTTCTATGTTTTGCTAATCAAAATTGATGCAACTTCAACAGACAGTGCTACAAATATCATCTATCATGACATTATACAACCCCATAGTAAAAGAATTCACCTGGAAACTGCAAGGAACAGAAAGTATGATCCCACAGGCTAGCTGAGAGCTTCAACCAGTGACATTGGATAAAAGGAGGCAGAAGCTGCAGTACAACTGTCTTACAACTGTATTTTGGAGAAAAGGCTCACTTATTTTACTCCAGGAGAAGGTAAAGGGACCATGATGTTCAGTCAGAGAGAGAAAGAATAGCATTCCTTCATCCCTAGAGAATGGTGGGGCTTGGCGCACCTCTGCAGTATAAGCTAGCTTGAAGTGACTCCTGACTAGTACATTGACCTGACAAATTCCCAGCATGGGTTTGCAGGGTCTTTCCATGCATCATTTAGGAACCTAAAGCCAAACTTTGGCCTATGATTTTCTTTGAGTGGTAAGGGCATCTAATGCCCTTGCCTCTCTAGACTTCTCAATGTATTTTGTTGCCGTCTATAAAATGGAAATAGTTTTCTCTTTTGGGAGGTTGGGAAGAGAATATTGCAAGACACTCAACTATTGATGTGATCCATGGTTAAAATACCCGAACATTGACAGACAGCAGAAAGGTGAGGAAGTAACCTGAATTTTAAGATATTCTTGAAAGTATTCTACCCATTTTGTTGAATCACAAACCAGGAAAAGAATTAGGAAAAATACCAGTGATGAATAATTTTATGACAGGTACTATTTTTATTTCTTGGCAATCTGTGAAATACCAACCTTCAGGAAATAACCTGATAGCCACAAGGTGAGAGAGGACTCATTCCCTCTATCTTATCTTAAGATATCTTGCATTTATTTACCAGACTGTTATGTGTTCTAGACGGTCATTTTCCTGGATCTTCCATTTGCTTTTCTCTCCTTTCTGCCCTTCCAGAAAGGTTATGGCAAACCAAAAGGAAATTAGTGATTGATATGGAAAGATATTTGGCCACATGTGTTGATCTAACAGCATATGGAAAATATTTTTTCCCTCTCAAATGTGGTCTTACTGCCTAACAGTGTGAGTTACTCATCCAAAAATAAAATGGAAAAATAGAAAAAAAAAAAAAAAATTAAAGACACAGAACTCTTAAGTTATTCAGGTGAAAAATTCCTGTAAAATTAGTTCAATGACAGGTAGCATAAAGTGTTTTTGAGGATGTAGGCTACAGAGCTTCATTTTCCACTAAATTACACTATTGCACTTCTATTGGCATTAGTATATTTTACCTATTTAATGGAGTACTAAAGTCCAATTTATTAATTTTCCTCTAGGCTGGCATTATTCATGTTATGGTGGAATATACTTATACGTATTGATTCAAAGCTGTTTCAGTTCCTTAACCAAAGCATGGTGAGCACGGGACAAGGAGTATCAAAGTACTCTCAATTAATTCTGAGATTTAAAAGCACAGAGACTTCCTGTGAAGAGTTGAAATCCCCATCAGGGGAAGAAAGTTGAATGTGTTGCATTGTGAAATAAATTATATGATGAAATAAAACAATCCTATATTATTATGATTTTTTTTTTTTCTGGAGAACTTTAAGGTTGCAAAATCAAGAGCACAAATTTTGGAAAATGCTAGAAGTCTTTGCATTCTTAATATGACCCCTTTCAATGCATGTAATGAGAAAGTGTCTTTAATTACAAGATATCATTAAAATTTTGTCACCGTCCCTGCCTAATTTAACACCCTGAATGTCTGGTACCCATAAAATTAGTAGTAATTTGATATTCACTTTAGTTTTCTTTGAGAGGTGTCCCTCCCTTTTGTTTACTTTTGCAAGATTCAAACCTAATCCTGAATGTAGAAATACTGATCTTGTCAGTCTATAAATACTTTCTATGGTACTCTTGCTTAGTGTCCTAGTGTTCTTAGCTGTTTTTTTGATTTAACTTCAGTGTGTTCCCGTGTTAAAAGATGTCATTATCCCTGTTTTACATATGGAAGACTCAAAGTAAAGAAAGACTATTGTCAAGATTCACAAACATGCTTTAAAAAAGTGGGTTTTCATAATTTGTATTCATAATAAAGTTTCAGACTTTTTTTTTTTCAGAATTTGTGTGAGGTGGTAGCAAAGATTGCAGGGGTTATAGGGAGTACCCCTGAGTACTTACCTATAGAACAGATTCCATGAACTACGTGGGGCCATAAAATGAGGAGCACATAATAACCTCTGTAACTGTATGCTGACAGTACAACACAGAAAATCCCTAGCAGAGGCAAGGGTAAAACTTAACTGTTCAAGATAATGCATGCAGAATTCTGTTTCTTTCTTAGCACTCCCTTGTCATTACACAGATTTTTCGATAATGCTGTGAGTGATGCAAGTGGGAATTGGATTCACCTCTGAACTGGTAGAGGACCGGCACTGAATGAATTGGAGGTGACATTGAGGGGAAAATAGTGTTAATTTTTTTCTTTATATGAAATTCTTCATAATTCTTTGTAATGTGACAATGGAACATCACATGTATTTTAAGAAGTCTGTAAAAAAACATGGTTTGTGGAGAATTGTTTCATCCAAAGTAGACAATATAAGCAGTGTCACAGCAAGAAAACAGCATGCAGATGGCAGTAGCAGACTCTTGCCACATGACAGGGTCTGACAGATGATCTTCAGTGGTCTTCATAGGTAATTGTTAATAGTAGGACAATGCTTCTAACCCTTCTGACTTGGTTATTTGATATGCCTGTGTCTATCTTCAGGTTCTTTCTCCCTGTCATTTAAATGAAAACTCAGGTGTCATCCCACACTAAAATATCACATATCAGCCTTGAAAATACCTTTATTTTCATTATATGAAATTTATTCATGTTATGAAATACAAAGCACTAAAAAGGTCATACTTGGACTGTTGCATTTAAGTACTTTCAATACAAACCCTTAAATAAAAAGATCCACAAACTGAAAATAATTCCTATATCTTGTCTTTTCCTTTGTTTACTCTAATTATATAGATAATAAAATTGAATCTGAGCTACACTCACAAAAAGTGTTCCAGATCTCTCATGTTATTTGATATGGATATAAAAACATATTGCATCTTCTGCCCTCATACACTAGAACTGATAGCATCTGATAAATGTGTAGATATTAAATGCATTTCCTTTAATGGAATTTAAACATTTCTGTTAGAATCACAAAGGAAAGATTTGTTGTTTTCATGCAAGTAAGTGTAATTTGGATGTCTTTGGGTTTATTCTTCCTCCAAATATCTGTGTTTCTAACACACCAGAAGGGACGAACTGCTGTTTTAACAACCTAGGGGGTTGCTTCTAGTAGCAGTTGCCCTTGGTGAAGAATATATTTGCAAAGGATCTGAATGACCTTGTACTTTTGAGCTAGACTGGTGCTATTAGTATGTGATTTTGCTGAGAAACTCTGAAAGAGACAGTTATATTGTCTGTTGCTGCAAGTACAACAGCACTACAGGAATATCAAACTAACACTGCACAAAAATAATACAAGTGATACTTGCAATACCATTGCATAGAAACTGCAGAGATATTTACACGTGATTGATAACACAAGGTTTCAAACATGCAAGTATTTTTTGTGTGCTCTCTTTTATTCAAAATAGCAGCATGTGTGAATGCTGAGCTACACTCAGCAGGTGTTCCAGGTCCCCTTGAAGACAAAAAGTATTGGTGTCCCTCCTTTTTCAATTTCTGGTCCCCTTATATCACTGGCCTGTTAGCATTGGAAGAGTACAGAGAAGAATAAGGACAAAAATAAAGACCTTAATTTCATCCCTAAAGTGTGGAACAGTTCTTGAAATCTTGAAATTGTCTAGGGGCAGAGAATGTAATTTCTCACCAGGGTATACTAATAGTAGGTTTCTGATGACTCATTACTTGTCGTGCATCAGAATCAGCAGTGACCTAAAGAATGAAGGCTTTTGGAAAAACAAGGAAGCTGGGCAATGCACTTCTCAGGCACAACAGAACTGGAGCTGGAGTTTTATTGCCGTTTGCTTCCACATTAAGAAAATCCTAAATAATCAGAAAGATTTGAGTATAATAGGTGCGAATTTTGTTGAGCAGACTGCAAAAGGCATAAACTCATTTGAGATTTATTCTACAAACTAACAATTTGGGCCTGTCCACCTTTCTGTGATGTATCCATTTCTGACAGGAGCAGGAGTCTGTAGTAGACAGGACCATCCTCTGATCAAAAAGGAAAACTATGTCATGTCTCAAGTGGTGATTTGCATTATAAGGCAGTGATCATAAACTAATTTGGATATATTACCTTAAATAAAAATAAATCCCTAAAAATCCATACATTTAAGTTAAAGCAAAAAATAACAAAAAATAACAACAAATAACAACAAACAAACAAACAAGCCAACCCAAAAGGCACAGCTATCTGCAAGTTTCAGCTGTATTTAGTTGAATTTCCTTTTGATATTCATTCTTCATAATTTCAGGACTGAGCTCCCACACTGGCTAGCTTCCTGTTTCACTTAACGTGTATGCATGTCTGTATGGAAGGTCTAACCTTGTGCCTATCCAAATAATATTTGAATGCCCTTCTGAGTCTGTGGTGGATTTTTTTCCTTCCCAAATCATGCGTCTTTACAACAGCTGAACCAAAGGACTTGGTTTGGTTTGGGTTTGGTTGGTTGGTTGGTTGGTGCTTTTTTGTTCATTTGGTGTTGTTTTGATTTGGGGTTTTTTTGTGTATGTGTGGTTTTTTTGTTTGTTTAGTGTGGTGGGGGGGG
>JANIJG010021591.1:0-69316 GCA_024611175.1 Megaceryle torquata | reverse complement strand
GGGCAGAGAGCAAAAAAAAAAAAAAAAAAAAAAAAAAAAAAAAAAAAAAGGAAAAGGAGGGAGAGAAGAAATAAGAATGGTACCTAGAAAAGGAAGACAATGAAAAAGGCAAACCAGCATGAATGGTAGGGCAAAGGAGGCAGAGGAATTTTGTAGAGCTTTATTGAAGGGTGAATTATTTTCTGTGTCTTCTTCACACTGTGATCCCCTGTGCCTCCCTCCTCCATCTCTTGTCATGTGTTTCTTTACTCTTGTGTTTGCATCATGATGTGGCAACTAGAGAGGGATCTTTCTTATACTAGTTTACTTGTTTTGCATGTTTAGTACAAGAAGTACTCATATCTTCCTCTTGGTTAACTTGATAAATCAATGAGTGCTTGTTCAGCTGTACTGAACTCCACACTTGTTTGTGGTTACATACTCTCAGGCCCTAACATCTGACAGAAAGCCAGGACACGGACAGAAGAAAATTTGCTTCCAATCTACCTGTCATTTGTGAGTTCAACTCTTAACATTTATATTCCATTAATATTGTAGTTTCTGGACTGAAAGAATACAAAATCTAATCTGTACTCTCCAGAGGAAATCAGTGTAACACTTGAACATGTTACTGTTGAAGAGATTTGGGTCAAATATTGATTTTTTCCAGTATGCCAGTATCAATCACTGTATTTTAATTTAATTCAACATACAAGGAACCAAGAGTTCATGGAAACTAGAGTTATACCAAGATGGACTCATTTTCTCAGGGCTGCTATCTCTCAGTCTGCTGACACAGTGAACAACAGAGATAATTCGGTACTTTAAGGAACAGCTAGGCTGCTGGGATGAGATAGACTGTATTTATACTCTTTCTGATAAAACTGAGGAGCAATCTGTTACATGAAGTCTCTCTAAAGGATCCTGAGCAAGGTGGCCTTCCATGAGTACTATTAAAGCCTGAGGGACTGGGTTGAGCAGGTAGAACTAGTGGAGGGAACTGATTTAGCAATGTATTACTGGGGTGCACAGTAAAACAAGGGTGTATGTCAGAGATGCCTAATCTAGAATATCTCTGACAGTGAAGCTTAGAAAATAGACTGGCCATGGCAAGCTCCAGTTGTAAGTAAGGAATGAAAGCAAGCAATGTTGCTGAATGTGTATTCCTACCCAGACGATTAATACTCCAAGAAAAGTAGAGAGTGATGGACTTCTCTGGAACATGGAGCTGAATTCCAGACAATTTCTGTGTATTTACTATTGGGATTTCTGGATAGTACAGGAAGAAGGCTAGAGTAATGTGTGAATAGATTTCACTGATTAGTTTATAAGGGAGAAATTAGGAAATATGTCCCAAAATTGTAAATACACAAGTTTGAAAGTTTTGAGATGGTATCTAAGATATGATGGTTTGGTCTGTAAGAGATGAAAGGAACCTCTGTGTTTGTTCACATATCTATTGGGGAATTGTATATTTGTTGTTTCTGTAACTGAAATAGTTTTTCTAGGGTCCAATGTTGCTCTCTACCCTCAGAGTGGAGATTCTAATAATCCTGGCAGCAGACTGATTTTCAGTAAGTAGAGTTCAGATTATGAAATCCCTTCTTTTGGTAACAAACATCTGTTCCTGCAGACAGATTCACTGAACTAGTGGAATTATTTGAGAGAGTACTGACTAATTTCCATGAGACTTCCACTGTCTTGGTCCACTTTGAATAGTTAGATTTATTGTGTTTGAAAAGAAGTGGAGCCAAAGGAAAGTACAGGAGGGAAGAAATCTCAGTGGTTCCTGCAGATATGCCTTCATAGTTGGTGAAATCCACATTCTTATCTGAGGTTTACCCCAAATCTCCCTCTGCCATTCACATCCCCTTAAATCCTTGCCTGCTTGTCTACTGAATACTGACATATTTGCTCAGACAGAGCTAAAGGATAAAGTCTGTGCTTGCCTTAAGAATCTCTCTAACCCATCTACTTTGCAGTGACCTTGTGAGTGTAATTCACTTTGTTTCCCCAATTCTATATCTGAAAATTTCTGACCTTTTTTCTTCCTCCTGCACCAGAAACTACATACATATGTGTTTGTGTATGGTTACTATTTAAATCCTCACTTCAGATGCTCTCCCTCATATTTCACCAGCAGAATCTATCCCAGCCCAGAAATCAATAAAATAATAACAAAAAATAGATGCAATCCATTTGAGGTTGGTAATTGCTGAGCAGAACACTGTTAAGTCAGTCATGATGATAATCATAGAGCATGTGAATTACTTTGCCCACCCCTGAAGGAAAGACAAAAATTGAGGTGTTCACTGGGCACACATGAGGACATCTTGAAGTATCTTATGTGTTCCATATAATTTAGAAATCTGAGCTGGAAGCCTGAGATCTGAAGTGGAATGTCCAGAAAGAGATGGTCAGAAAATAAGCCCGGGGTGCGGGAGAAAAGAGATTTCACGATAAAAGGCAATTGTTGCCTTTTACTCCCACACAGTATTTAATAAAAAAAATGTTTTGAACTGTCCTCTGGACCTTCCACTGATTCTTGCACAAGAGGCCAAGATTCTTAATTCAGGGATGTAAGGACCTGGGCAAAATTTGTCACTGTGCATCCTTCTAATGCCTTCACGACACTTCCAAAAAGGCTGTTAATGCTTTTATGTAGCAACCCCTTATCTGTTGAGTCACGACCCTGACGTGGTTCTTGCAGCACAAATTAATCTGCCACTCCAAGGAGAAGATTTCTTTCCTCCCACTGTCTTTCTAGTAGTCACTGACTCCTATGGTCTTGCTGTGTTGCAGTAATGAAAACTAGAGGAAAGTGTCCTTTCAGCGCATGCACTCAACTCTGGAGTTACTACTTTATTCACTGCAATTTCGCATAGACCTGTCCTGCTCTCTTTACTGGTACTTCTGTTTCATCTCTGTGTACTCTCAACGCAAAGCCTAGTGTCATGCTAATGCAGTAATCTAGTGAGAACACACAAATGTATGTGGATGGTAAAGGGACTTCAGTTTATTTCAGGACAAAATAAATAGGGATTTATGTACATTCTGAAAAATGGAGCAATGGGCAGTTCTGGCAAGTGACCATCCACCAAGAATTTGCATAGTCTTTCCTTATGGTACCACGTACCCTCATCTACAAACTTTGAGGCTGCTCTCTCTTTCATATGAAGACCTGGGATCAAAACTGGTGAGTCCTATAGAAGGAGGAAGAAGGAGGAAGAAGGAAGAAGAAACAGAACCAACGTGACCTGATGACCTGTAAGTTTTTCTGGGCAAGATAATGAGGACCTACTGGAAATGAATCCATGGGAGAAAAAAGCAGCAGAGTTAATCACAGACCAGTAAATGGCTGCCAGTATGTTTGTGAGTGTTACCAAAGAAACAGTAACAGGAGTGGAAGCATTTCACAGATAGTGATCAACATAATAAGTGCTAGAAAAACGATGGTATTTTTATATTCTGCATCACCTCAGATGGAGTTACAGGGAGACATTTTACCTTTGGCTCCCATTCATCCTTTACCATGTATGACCCAAGACAGTTTTACACACGTGAAAAATTTTAGTGGAAGTAAATGTTTACTCCAACTACATCTGAACTGATTGTGAAGCCTGTGATCTCTTTCCCTTGCATTTTTCTGCTCATAAATCTATTATTTGGGCAAACTCTTATGCTGTTATGCCTACAGCACTGTCCCAGAAAATGCAAAAATCCCAAATACTGAACTAAATGATGTATATGAATCTCTTGATGTATTCTGTTCTTCAGATCCTTCTGGTTTTGGGCTTTATGTCTGAAGGAAGAAGGAGATTTTTTCTGTTGCTTGTAATTTCTCTTCCTTAATTCAGCACCTTATTCATCATTCACCTTTTTATTTGACTATTGCCTGATAATATTTTGGTTTACTTTATTTAGAAGGAACTGAAAACAAACAAGTTCTCAAAGAAGTTTCCAACACCTCTGTTAGCTACTGCTCTTGGTCATTTGATGGGTAGCTGCCAAGTGAGTGAGTCACATTGGCTTTGTGAGGTGTGGGCCAGTTAAAGATGCTTTCACTGTACCTTTTCCACCTGTCAAATGGTCTTACATGCTTTAACTAGGTGGTCCTTATTTGCAGTGTACTTAAGGCAATTCTTAGGTAAGATCTCTTTGAGTTTTCTGCACTGTTGCTGTATGGCTTTACCTTAACTGGTTAGTCAGATCATGACCCCACAATTCAATGATAGGTGAATAATTTTTTTTATTTCTGGTCATCTGACCTTCCCTGCTACTGAAAGACACTGAATGTCACAGAATCACAGAATTACTGAGGCTGGAATAGACCTCCAAGATAATCAAGTCCAGCCTATGTCTCAACACTGGGACATCAGCTAGACCATGTCACTAAGCACCACATCCAATCTTTCCTTAAACACCTCCAGGGATGGTGACTCCACCACCTCCCTGGGCAGTCCATTCCAGTGTCTAATCACCCTTTCTGTGAGGAAATGCTTCCTAATATCCAACCTAAACCTCCCCTGGCACAGCTTCCCTCTACTTTAGGTTTGCATAAGCACACATTTTGGCATAGTTACCATACAATTTAGTGCCTAAGGAATCTAAACTCCCCAAGAGTCATTGGAGCTTCTAGAACAGCCAAGGATCTGAAGGAAGGAGAACAGGAAGGATAAATGAGTTGGAAAAATAGGATGGGAGTGGAGAAGAGGTTAGTTGCCACATATTCTTGAACGGTGCTCCACACCAAAGAGTCTGAATCATCTTCTGAAGTCTTGGCTGATTACTCTGTGAAAACAAGCTTCTATATCAGCACTCAGCTTAGATGCATAAGGTTGGTGTGAATACATGGTCACTTCCCCTCTGCCTCTTGCACCCCTTTAACAAGGAGAAAATTGATTTCCCATTTCTAAACAAAGGTCTGTAGCTTGGAGAGAGCATGGTCTCCCTGGCTGAGTAACAGCTGGGGAAAAATGAATAGACCATATGCTGGAGAGCAGCCGCCAGAACACTGGGACAAAGCTGTGGACCACTGCCAAACCTCACAGCTAAAGCCATGGCAGCCAAGGGAAGGAGTAGAGGGAGACTGCTCAGAAACATGCTGTCTGGGACGCTGCACCAGTCCATTTTAGATACATTTTAGGGCCTGCAATGTACAAATCCTGAACAAAAATGGGGAAAATGGCTTGTTTTCAGAAAAATCCTTGGAAAATAAAGTAATTTACTGAAGTCCTTCTGAACATCCTTATAAAACTTGCCTTCTTCCCTTATGAATCCTAGACCACTGCAGGATTTTATCTGAGGGTGTCAGTGTCTATTTCTTCTTTTCCACCCTTACCTCTCTTTCTGCAGAAACTGAGTCGTTACTGTTTCTCCTGTGACCTAGGCTCAATGGCAGGAGGGAGTCTGCTCAAGCAAACATCATTTACAGCTATAACAATTCTGCAGCCTCTGGAAGGGAGCTTAGTTTGGGAAGACTTTTATGCAACAGAAATTATCTGCAATATGTTCAGTCTGAAACTTTTCTCCCTCCTACCTGTAAACTGATTATATATGCCAGCTTGTTCTAGGCCCATAGAGGACACCCTAAGTGGTGATATATAATTTTATTAGGGATGGACTGGAGAGCTAAAGCTAATGAACTCTGTGAGCTCTGGAAAAGAAATAAGGTAGGAGCAGCAGCAGCCCTGAGGGGAAAAAAAAAAAAAAAAAAAAGAGAGACTGAAGCCTGAACCTGAACTGTAACCCCATGAGCTCTGAGAAACAGCCATTTTTTTCATATGAAATATCTGTGTGGCTTGGGATGCTTGGGAGCCACTACCAATTCTACACTTTGTGTAAGTCTATATTGGATGCTACACACCTGATCAGTCCTGCTCTGTGCAGGTGTAAGTCAGTGACCAATTTGATAAGTGGGGAAACAAAGTAGAATCTTGACTATGTTTTGGGTTTAAAAAAAAAAGGTTTTAAAGTAGGGCAGTTCTTTATATAAAGAATATATGTATGTTATTAAAAAACACACTTAAGATTTCTAATAAGATTCACATTCATCATTTATTACAGTCCTAATTACATTTCTTTAATCAGACAGATCTCTTCTGAAACTTTGTACTTTAAAAGCGAGTACCTGCTTAGAGACACTTAAGCAAAAATAGTGAGAGTTCACATTAATTGATTGTGACTTATTTAAGTGAAACCTAATTGCCTACATTGCTGATACTTATTTGTCTAACAAACCTAAATGAAAGCAATTGGAAAATAAAAATCCTTATACAGTGTTTTACACCTTGTTGGTTATTCCAACAATAGTAATTAGTCATTTTAGATTCTAGATATCCAGTCCAGTGTAACTTGTCATATATATTAGCTTAAGGTGTTTAAAGGGAAAAATAAATGAGAATATGCTTATGGAATGACAGTGATATCTACCAAATTTCCTTTTAAGTATGCACAACAAAATAATCCCCTGAGGATGGTCCCTCTTTTGTCAGTTTTCTACAAGAGTGCATCCTGCACTCTGACAGAAAACTGCTCATTAATCTCCAAGGAACGACCAGTTTTTCAAAATAGTAAGTCAACTGTGATACCACTGTTAATTTTTTAAGCATTATGGGTACCATTAATTGCTTGATGTGATTTGTAATAAGAGTAATCCTTTTTGAATGGGACATTAACTCCAAAACAATTCACTAGCTTTTGTCCATATACTGTAATGAACACTTACCTTCCAGGAGGTAAGCATCATGACTTCATAGAAATTGCCACCATACCACTGGAGATTTGATACTTCTAATATTTATATTTACTCTCAAGATATTATGGAGGGGTGTTTTTTGGGGTGATCACTATTTTACTAGCAGTCACTTAATGGAATGGCATAATAAAGGTTAGGGATCTGATCCGTACTTTCAGCCTGGGGAGATTATTCCCTTCTTTTTTTGCCCTCTAGTGTTTTTGCTTCCTAAAATAAGAGATAGGTACAAATGCCTTAAATTGCTTCTTCCAGATGTGTGAGATAGATAGCATCATTTGGCCACCCAGCAGGCATGCATTGAGCCATCGTTTGGAGCAGAGGTTGTAACTCAGTGTCTGTAAAAGGAAGGTTAAGGATTGGTTGGTGTGGAAAAGACAAGAAAGAACGTATTTTCCTATGTCATACACAGCATACTTTGTCTTTGCAACCTCTGTTCATTTTGACTACATCTCTACCCAGTGGGTGCTTGAATGAGAGGTGAAGAAAGAGGAAACAGCTGACAATCATGGAATGGAAGAGCCTGACAGAAATGAAGTTACTTAGGTGTAAATTTTGTCAAGAAAAGCCATGGAGGTATTGGTTTTCAATGTCTGTTTGTCACTTTGATATTTTTCTTGGTGAAGGGTGCAGAATAAAGTGTGGCTGTGTATATATACAATATGGAGTTCAAAATCACAGGATCACAGGATATCAGGGTTTGGAAGGGACCCTGGAGATCTTCAAGTCCCCTTGCCAGAGCAGGACCATATAATCTAGCACAGGTCACAAAGGAACGTGTGGACCCAGGTGGGTCTGGAAAATCTCCAGAGAAGGAGGCTCCACAACCTCTCTTGGGAGCCCATTCCAGTGCTCTGTAACACTTACAGTAAAGAAGTTCCTCCTCATGTTAAGGTGGAACTTTCTGTGCTCCAGCTTACATCCATTCCTTCTTGTCCTATCACAGGGCACGAGTGAGAAGAGGCTGCCCTCCTCCTCCCAACACTCAGCCCTCATAGATTTATAAACATTTATTAAATCCCCTCTTAAACCCAGTGTGTTGAAGTACACATACATGGGCAGAAAGATGGAAGGAAATACTTTTTTTTTCTTTATTTAAGAAAATTGTTCTTTCTTTGATCAATGCTTAAAAAAAAATGCGCAAAACCCAATCAAAACAAACAAACAAGAGAAACAAAACAAACCAACCAAAAAACAACAACAAAAAAACCCCAAAAAACCAAATGCACAAACCCCCCCCAACAACAACAAATCTGACCTGCAAAATAAACCCCTAGTAAGTCTATTGAGTTGAGACTTTTAAAAGCACTACATGATTTAAGACATATAGTCTCCCTGAAAACCTAAGAAATTTCTGCTTCTTGGCTGCTAAAGCATATTTGATATGCCTGTTTATATTGGATTCCTTATATTGGATTCACTGGTAGCTCAGCTCAAATTGAAGCAGAGCTTTGGTATATCATTCCTCCAGGACTAAAATGTCAACTACTGACACATTCTTGAATATTTTCTGTTTCTGGAATGTGCTTTTTCAGAACATTACTTGCTAGTATCAAAGGGCACTTCCCAGTGGCAGCTTCTGCTGGCTGAAAAATTAGTAACCTAGAGATGCTCATAAGTTTTGCCTGCTTTGCTCAGAGATAGTAAACACTCAAGCAAAATTACACGCAGGTAGTACTCCCTACAGACACTCCAAGGCAGGCACTGGAATTTCCTAACCCTGCAGCAAGTATGCAGCTTACTTCAAAATTTCTTGCTTATCTAACTATTCTTTATCTAGCTATTCCCATACTCTGGCCTATGGGTATTTTTTTTTCCCAATTTGCCATTGGAGTGTATAGAAAAGCATTACAGGTGTGTTAACCATAAGGTCATTTGTGTAATATTCTTTGGGTGATGCTGTTGTGTAGCAGTGCTTTATATTCTCTGTGCACTTTGAAGTGTTACAGAATTTCCACACCTCTTTTTAATATATTTTATCTCTTCCAGATTTTGGGCATCTCATATTATTTTGACCCTTAGTTTTCCAGACTTTTTTCAGCTGGGGCTATATTCTTTTGTTGTGGGGTTTTGATTGCTGAAAATGTTTTTTGTAGCCATTTTGACTTGGATATATGGACTATGCACTATAAATTACAGTGGAAAAATTTAAGCCATATATATTTAAAGCTATGCAACCAAATGTAACAGGATTTGATAAGAGCTTGTATTAAGTAGATGACTGGCCCAGGAAGACTATTTTCACATGGTGATAATGAGTATCGACTATTGTTATCAAATATTAGGGCAGAGTTAAGGTCATTGGTTATAAGTCAATATAAAGATTAAAACTGTGTAGATACACCTTTGGAATGAAAAGTCATTTGTGTACATCAGTGTCTGTGTTTTTTCAGGGAAGTGCTCAGCTCTGTAAATAAAATCTTCATGGGATTATTTTCAGATTATTTGACTGGAACTCATGAAAAAAGGTTTTGTTTATTTTATGGATTTACATATAATTTTGTTAAAATAACGTTTTGATAATTGGGCAAATAGATTGTATTAAACCACAGGAGAAATATTAGTTATCTTGCTTCTTTTATTCCAGAAGATAAGTAAGTATGACTTACTGTCCTTGGCAAATGAATTTATGGGTTTTTTTGGGGAAGTTTGCTACTAGCAAAAAGAGACAATGTGGGTGTTTGGTAAGATATCCATTATCTTTTTTTTAGAAATGTGATGGGAAAGTGTTTGAATTAAAAATGAAACCATTTGGCATTGAAGTTGGGAAATCCTGACTGAATTTAGTGAAACCAAGTAGGCAACATTTCTGTGGAGGCTTTTCTTATCCAAAGGTATCTGAGCCATTGGGAAATAAATGGAGGATAAGAACAGAGGTATTTTAAAGCTGTCCCTCAAACAGATTGTATATTTTTTTTTAAGCAGGTGTCTAAAAAGATGAAGAAAGCATTTTGATTTCAAAAGGACATTTTGTAATGAATGAAACATTACTTAATTTTTTTTTTACATTAAATAATTAAAAAAATATTTTGTTCAAATTCATCTGAGTCTGTTTTATTTCTCAATTATTTAGCTAACTAAAAAGTTCAATATTCATGCTGTGTTCTGCACTTTCTTGGTGGATGCCAGTTGTAGAGGCATCCACAGGTTTGCCAAATTATTCTGGGTATATTTGCATAGCCGTGCTTACCCCTAGAAAAATAACATTAGAGATGTCTGCAACAGTAAAAGAAAAAAAAAACAGCTAGAGATTATCTACCATTACCACTTCCATTAATGTTACCATCTGTGTCAAACTAGAGGAGGCAATGGCAAGAGTGGCTCTGCCCATGCTTGCACTTGTTACCCAACTGCTCCATCATCAGTTTTAGAGAAGCTAAGGAGATGTTAAGACAATTATATCATTCCTTCTTAGCTCTAAGGAGCTTTCACATGCAGCAGCAACCCTAGGTTAAGTACTTATTCTCTGAAGGAGCAGGAAACATAGGTAACTTGTGCTTTGAATTCGGAATTTGTTTTTGTCCTCTTTAGGAGTAGTCATCATTAGCAGGGGATGAGAAGGTAGGAGATTTTTACCACACCAGCAGTTGAATAAGAAACATCAATCGGTTTGGAACTTGTACCGTTGCAGGACAATTGTAAAGATTTCAGTAGCATAAAAGTGCAAGTCTGTTGAAACCGTACTATTCCAAGTCTTCAAAGAAGGGAAAATGAGACAAGAAGGATTTTAGGAGCTTGGCAGAAAATAGCCTGTGTTGAGAGACTAGAGGGAACAGTTTGATTCATTAGGTCAACTTGATTAAGTTGTGTAAGTAGCATCCATGCTGCCATAGAAAAGCTGAATAAACGGAGTAGCTACAATTTCCTGTAGAAGTAGAGAGCTGTGGGATGGGGGGGTGTGGGTTTGACAGCTGAGCACTCCTTGTATATCTGTATCTGTAGGGTTTGATAGTTTCACTGAACCTGGTGAGAGTTTTGAATGTGCATTACTTTTCAGGATTTGTTTTGCACCAGCTAGGTCAAGATGTCTGACATGTGAGAACATGTGTTCAGTGCTGCAGGCAATGTTCTTGAGTCTGTCTTGATACAAGAAAGAACCTGCCCATGTGTTTAGATTTCATTGGAGTTAAGGAAATTTTAATTCAGGTTTAAAATTAAACATGTACTTAGACTTGTTGCTGCTGAATTGGGGTCCAGAAGCAGTAAAGCAGCTCTTTTACATTTTTTGTTCTTTTAAAATTTCCTGTTCCTGCAGGATGTGTAGCCACTGTTCTCTTCCATTATGAGAGAAGGGATGGTAGTTCAGTGGCCATTCTGCACACCTTCAGCCCCCTGAATCAAATGCTGAACTGAAATGCTGAAATGAGCAAAGGGATGGCATACTCCTTCCTAACCCCTGACTGTATCATTAGGGTGATAATATTATTTAAGCTTAATGTATCACAAGGAAATGGTTTCATTGTTATCCAGTGGAGCCCCCATAACAATGCCACAGTGACTGAGGATATAATGAGGAACTGTAAGATTTCAATGGCAAAAGGGATTCATTGCTAGTCCATGACCTCATGATGAAATCATTACAATGCAGACAGACATATGAAGTTATTATGGGAAAACTATTCCACAGCAAGTCTATAAGGACCTCTTTGATGGTGCCATTATGAAGCCATTATAATGTAAGGTTATGATGGCAAAATGGCTTCAATGAAACCCTATTATGGTTTAAAAACAGACTAAATGGTGTCAGTGGAAGTTATTCCTCCTCCTAAAACCTAAAGGAATTAAACAGACCTTTTTCTCTAAATCAAAACAAGGAGAAATTAGATGTATGGCTTATATTTGATCAGGAGAGAAATTATGTTCTCTTGTGAACAGTCAACTATAATTTCTGCTGGAGTTATCTAGGAGAAAAATAATGGTTACTGAGTTTCTAGGATCTTCTTTAAGTACAAGAAAATGAAATATCACTCTCACATAATAGTTTGCATTAAACAGCATTCTTCTGAATCCTCCTTGTTCTATTACAAATTAGTGTATTGAAATTTCTCTTTTGTCTTGTGGTTGTAACGATTCTGACTTTCATTTGCTCTGATAAGGGTAGCTGTGGCATACCTCAAAAATAAATTAAAATTCCACTGCCACTCCCACTCTGGGATTTTGAGTGACATCTTGAGACTGTCAAAGTAAATAGTATATTTCAAAACTGAGTAAAAATCTCCCTACCTAAGACTGACATCTCATCAATAAGATGGTTACTATTTATCTGGTTTAAAATTTAGCCTAATCTAATCACCTGCTCTGTCACTGGTGCTGGAATAAAATGAACATGTGAAATTTTTTTGGTTAATGCCACCTCACTATGAAATAATTAGAACAATATTTCCACAGAGGAACATGCCTTTGAAGTATCTCTGGGTTTTCCAGGTGAAACATTTAAATCTTTCTTGTGAATGCTGTTTAATTTTCAGTGAATAACTACATATTTGTTGTTCAAAAATGTCCGTTAGAGATGTTCTGATAGCACAGGGACTTAGATGTGGGACTGCACAGAGATTGTGGTGTTTGAGTGCCCACTGGCCATTCAGGAGAGAATGTCCTGGGGCACAAGGACAGAAAGTCTATCCCAAGGCCAAGAACTCTTTTACTGGAATGAAAGATTTCTTCAAAACTTTCAATCTGCTTTTTTTTCCTCTACATTAAAAAAAGCAAAAAAAAAAAAATTTCCATGAGCTTTAGTGTTAAATGCCAGTTGATGCAGGGCAAGTGGTGGACATTGTCTACCTGGACTTCTCAAGGCTTTTGACACAGTCCCCCACAGCCTCCTAGAAAAACTGACACATTATGACCTAGACAAGTGGTTTGTGCCACCAGTGGTCGGTGTGGTGGGAAGCTGGCTGTCAGGCCATACCCAAAGGGTGGTAGTCAATGGTTCTTTCTCAGACTAGTTACCAGTCACAACTGGGGTCCCCCAGGGATCAATACTGGGCCCAATGCTGTTTAACATCTTCATAAGTGATTTGGATGTTGGGATCAAGAGCACCCTGATGAAATCTTCAGATGACACCAAAATGAGTGGGGAAGTTGACACTCCAGAAAGGAGAGTGACCCTCTGGGAAGACCTGGACAGTCTGGAGGAGTGAGCTAGCAGGAACCTTATGAAGTTCAACAGAGACAAGTGTAAGGTCTTGCACCTGGGATTACATAACCCAGGAATGCATCTCAGACTGGGATCCATCTGGCTGGAGAGCAGCCCTCTGTAAAGGGACCTTAGGGTGGTGGTGGACAACAAGCTCAACATGAAGGAACAGTGTGCTGCAACAAAAAAGAAAACCAAAAGGATGCTGGTTGCATCAACAAGGGCATCACCAGCAGAAATAAAGAAGTCATTATCCCACTCTATTCAGTGCTGGCCAGACTACACCTTAAGTACTGTGTTCAGTTTTGGTCCCTGCTGTGCAATAAAAGATGCAGACAGGCTGGAAAGGGTCCAGAGAAGGGCCACAAGGATGATCAGAGGACTGGAAGACCTGCCATATGAAGAAAGGCCAAGAAAACTGGGTTTGTTCAGCCTTGAGAAGAGAAGGCTTAGGGGAGACCTTATTACCATGTACCGGTACATAAAAGGTGGCTACCAAGAACATGGAGACTTTCTTTTTACAAGGAGTCACATGGAAAAGACAAGGGATAATGGGTACAAGTTACTCCTAAGGAGATTCTGATTGGACTCCAGAAGAATATTTTTCACCATGAGAACTATTAGACATTGGAATAATCTTCCAAGGGAAGTGGTGGATTCCCCTACACTAGACAGTCTTAATACTCAGCTTGACAGGGTGCTGGGCCATCTCATTTGAGTTATATATATATGTATAATTTACCTTGAAAGTTTGAACTAGATGATCCTTGAGGTCCCTCCTAACCTGCTATTCTATGATTCTATGTGCTGGAGTATTGTTATGGTTATGAAATCTACAATCTTAAAGGGGAATTTCAAAACCATTAGTTGGAGGCTCTCTTTACCCTCCCCACTCAGTATGCATGTAAAATGATCTGGCTGGCTGGCTGTCATAGAGGCCAATTCTTTTTATTACAAATCTACTGTGTCAGATGTGAGACCTTGTGAATAGTAGTTGGTGCATCCTTGTTAATCTGGCATTCATATGTTCTAAGACAGCTTGAAGTATAATAATTGATTTTTTTATGCACCTTTGTCTCTGAAGACTGTCACCTCTGAGGTCATGTTTTTGGATAGAAGGGTCAGAAATCTCCTTATCTGTGAAAGAATCCCACCCCTTTGCAAAACCTAGGATTGAAAGCAAAGCCTTGAACAAAAGTTCCTCTTGAAAAACAATCTCAGTGGTTTACAACAGTTTGCATTACACCTTTTGCATCTCCTTTGCAGTGACCTTCAAATGGATGCTTACTGTACTTTTTTGGAACACATGCTGTTTCTGTACAGTGACAGCAACAGAAAGTTAGATTAGCAAATGACAAAGGAGATCTGTATTTCCATTTTCAGATAAACTAGAAATTATAGATTTTTAAAAATTATTTTGGTATTAAAAACTGTGACTCGGATATAAGTTAATCAGTCAAATAAATATCATCAAATATGCTAAAAGATGTATTTTGTCTTCTGATATGTTGTATACCAGGAATAAAGCTCTTCCACATTTGATTAGGAAATTATTCCAGGGTCATCCATCATTCCTTGTCCTCTTCTGCTTCAAAGGTGACTGTTATCTATCTCTAGTTCTCTCTATGTGTGTTGGATACACTTCCCTGTGTATCCTGCAGTCCTACTAGATTGGTGGATCTTTCCTTGGTGGACCACAAATTGTTTCCAACTTAGACACGTTTCTATCAAAGCATGCAGAGGATGGCAACCATCCCCATCCTATTATAACAGGTAGTCAGGATGAAGTAGTTTACTGAAAGGTTAGGAGGCATTCTGGTTCACCACAGTTTGCCATGCCTTAGCTATATGTGTAGAAAGTTTGAAGACTTACTTAATGGAAACTTGGCATTATGAATTCTCATTGTACTCTTCACTCTTGCTCAGCTATAATGTTAGCACATTAATATCTTGCTCAGTTACAGCTGGTGTTCAAAGCTGCCATTTGTGACTCTTCTACAGGTTTGTTTTGTTTGTTGTTGTTGTTGTTTTTTGGGTTTGGTTTTGTTTTGTTTTTCCTATCAGTTCACCAGTAACAGATAAAGGAAATGTTAAAGTGAAACAAAAAAATAGGTTGTAGCTTGCAAGAAACACATGAGAAGAATCTAGCCTTTACAAAAATGGAAAGGACCTTCAGGCTGAAACCAATTTGTTAATGAAAAATCAAACTCTTGACCTCTATAATTTAAAAAAACTTCATGAGACAGGAGAAAGGGTCACCCCTGTGTTAGTGTTATCAGTAGCTTCTGAGGAAGAAAGGTGGGATACACAGGATTGTTAGAGTCACAATCATCCTTCACTCACATGATACACATCAAACATTATATAAAATATTCACATCATACACATCTTCTTAGAGTCACATCCTAACCTGACAAGATCAGTAAGAACAGCAAAAATCCTTTTGGTTATATGGTCCTCAGTGCTTTGTGCTTTTGGTATGGCAAAGATTCAGAAACACACCTCTTTAAAACTAAATTTATATTGAAAAGAAGTTCTTTAAATACATGCATATTTCCTCTTTCTGCATCATGGCAATGGTATAGCTTGCTTTTGCTAATTCTTCTCTGAATATTTGTTACTGTAGAGGAGAGGTGGGTTATCAAGATGTTTCAGAAAGTCCTTTTTTCATAACACAGTTGTATATGGGTATTTATTTTTTCAATTTCCTAACCTATTTTCTCTTCCCAAAGGATCAAGAAGGTGCCCTCTAGAAAACCAGAACTGCACATACCCTGTTGGAGAACTGCTCTGTGTACAAAGTCTTTGAATGGTCTGTCACATAGAAAATGCAACATTTTTGTCGCTAAATGATAAAGGCTCGAATGTTCGATTTCTAAGAAAACAAGTATATGATCTCTATAATGTCTGTTCATCATATTTTCTATATCTTAGTATGTATAACTTTTGATGGTATTATTTCTTCCATGTAGTGCAAATGCACTTAATCCTCAAGAGTTTTAGATTAGCTGGATAATTTACTTTGTTCATGAAGAAACAAAATAATATTTGTATAGAGGTTCATGAACAGAAACACAGAAAACGGGTATTTCATAAGGATGTCAGCAAATAGTTTCACCTCAGTTCTTTCAGGCATATAGTGATTCTTGTGTTGCATAAGTGATGGAATTATTGGCTTCCCCAGCATGTGTTAGCTGGTATCCTGTGGTTTGTCTGGTTTGATTCATGCTAGGAATCTCCAAATATAATCATGGTACCAAAGTTTCAAGCAAAACAGGTAATTTTTTTTCAGTTAGAGCACTGTGCTTGACTATTACAGAATGACAAAATGTAATGAAAAACACTTTTGTATACACTGCTGGGTTAGAAGTACTGTGAGGTTGTTGCTGTCTGGGATAAAAAATTTCATATCAGAAGGCAGATTCCTTTAGTGAAGCATGGAGATTTCAATGAAAAATGTTGACTATTAAAATATCTTCTAAATACATGTTAATGAAACCTTTTGTCTCACTGTGAACTTTCGTGAGTAACAGAAACTACACCTAGGACTTGTTTCCACTTTTTCCAATTCCTTCAGTAAAACCCGAGTGTCAAGGGAAACTACTTTCAGCTTTGTCCTCCTCTTACTCCAACTTCTCTTGAAAAAATAATAATAAAAAAAAAGGAAATCAAATCTCTTTGGATATTACCTAGGAGAACTGAAAAATGAAAAATTATGGAAGCCAAAGAGATGTTTCTCATGCCTACAATTGAATTTTTACTGATACATTTCTATCACATAATTCCTTCATCGTGTCTCTTGCATCCGAAGAATCTTATTTTTATTTGAAATGTCCTCTTATGAAATACTTCACATACAGTAATTTTTCTGTTGACCTACACTCTTCTTTTACATGCTCCACCTTATCTTTCATGGGATGGCCAGTACTGGGTCCACTGATCAAAATGCGGGCACTCCACACATCAGCACAGTGGCATTATGATGTTTACTGTTTTGCTGGCTACAGCTTTGCGACTAACTCCCCCTTTAAATAGCAGCTTCTTCATTTGGTGACTTCTGTCAACTGCACTGTCATTTTCAGATAACTGTCCTAATTCCTTCTCACAAAATGTAGTATTTCACTAAGGAAGTTGTTACTTCAGTGTAGTACAGATACCACAGATTTACATGGATTAAGAAATAATCAAAGACATTAATGAAAGAAAAATTCATCAATGGCTATTAAATAATGCTGGTAAAGGATATTCATGCATCACAGGTTGTCAGGAGATGGGAAAGTGTGCATGGAAAAGACCATTAACTGCCTTTTCATACTTCTTTCTAACCTTTTGCTATTGGCAGTCAGGCAGAATATTAGGCTAGATGGACCTGACTCAGAAGGGCCATTTTTATTCCATGTTCCTGAGCAGCAGTAGTTAATATATAGACCATCAATATACCAGTGTTGTTTTTTTTCCCCACGCTGATGATTTTGCATTTGTCAGTGTTGCAGTTCAGTTAACAGCCCACTTGCTGAAGACTGGAGACGTTTGAAAGCCTCTGCTGTAAGGTTAGTGAACATCATCCTGAAACCTAGTGTCTATCAATGGTCTTTTAAAGGATGTTTACATGTATACTGAGCAGCGCAGCCTCTATCATACCTCCCTGGGACACTGCCTTAGTAAAATTCCTCCAATACGTAACTGGTCTTTTACATCTGATCATTTTCCTCCATAATTAAAAAAAAAAAAAAAAAAAAATTATGTATTCGAGGACTTTCCCTTGTAATGTGTGGCAATTTCATTTCTTTTAGAGTCTCTGCAAACGGATGTCTTCAGATCCTTTTGTATCATCTTTCTCTATCTGCTGGTTGCTCCTTCAAAGAACATTAATCAGTTTGTGAGACATGAACATATGACTCCAAATACAAAAGTCAATTGCCTGCTGCATTGTATTTGAACATGTGTTCTAATTCTCTGCTTTCTTCTTGGTGTAAACACTTTACCTAGAATGAAAATTGATATGTGCAGTTTCCAGTTCCTCTGAGATCTCTAAAAGAATTAGCATCATGTTTCAGTGCCAAAGCCAATGTAAATATTAAAATACAACTCACAATAGCCAGATTTTTAAGAAGGCGTGAATGAGTACAGTCTTGGCTGGTCTGTTCTGGGACTCCCTCTGCTGACCCTCAGCCTTGAAGCAGTTCTTTAGCACATTCCCCCTGCAGAGAAGGGCTGCAAAATGGAAAATTTTGAATAATGAACAGTAATACAAACCGTTCATTTAACTACTCTGTTATGGCCTTGTTTTCTTTTACCTCACCTTGACACTGTGATCACCACTGGGTGACCACTGGCAAGCTTTCTACTTCTATGCTGGGAAAGAGGTGTTTTTTCATAGTCTTTATGTTTTAGCAGTTTGCATCCTTAATCTTTCTGGTTTTCCTTATGGCCATTCTATAGAACATTTACATTTCTAGTTTAGTCTCTTTCCTATTTTCCTTATTCAGAAGGAATATTTTCAGCATACTGTCTTCTCACCACCCTTCTGTGATATGTACATGTATAGGGCTGAGAGAAAAAGACATTTAAAGTCTTTTTGCTGTGTAGTGTTCCTTCACTGTGATGTCTTAAAACAGTGCAGTGTCCTTTGCTGTTTACAAGCATTTTATTCTGTAGTTGTGCTTTCTTTTTTTTTTTTTTTTCCTTCAGTGTACTTCATTATTTCTCTACAATTCTCTATTTTTAATCTCAGTGCTATTAACTGAGGGTGGTTCTTTTATCTTTTTTACTCTTACAAGGATGCTGAAGTTCACCCTGGTAATATAGAACAATTCTTTCACAGTACCTTCCTAAACTGAGTTGCATGCCTTGTCCAGGACCACACCAAGGTTTGTATCTTTGTTGTAGCAAGTAGTGGCCAGAATTTCAGCCAATGTCAGTATTTGGTCAGGTGCCCAAAGTCTGCTTCAGAGACCAAGGAGAGCAAATGACCACTGGGCTAGTCCATTGCTTAAACAGTGGATACTGTTTATGAGGAATGACTCTGTTATGGTGTGTAGTTGGCCTCGTCATGTGAAAACAAGGTGGAGGATGGTCCAAAGATGGTTGTCTTAACAGCTGCAACTGAGTTATTTCCTGCTACAGCTGAGGACTTATATTCTTCAGCAGATCCTGTGACAGCCCTGCATGTGATGTAGCATGTGAACACGGTGAATATAATGAATACTAAAACCACATTTAGAAGCTGCATGTAGTTCTAAAGCTATAAGCTCTTGCTGTAATCCTTGCTGTAGAGGTAAGCCTTTTTGTCCCTGGGGTCTGCAGTCTTGGTGATTCTGGCTGTGGCCATTGAGGAAATGTAGCTCCTTACTCCTACAGAACAGCAGTAGTTTTTAACCCCCTGAAATGTAGAGGATATTATGACTCACAAATCTGTTCTTGGATTGTCTCCTGGCTTGGATTATTCCCTGATACATAAAACCCAGGACTTTTTAGGAAACTGAGAGTTCCTTGGATCAGGGAACGTCTTTTATGGGTAATTGGATATCACTTAATAAGCATCATTACAAATACATTAATATCATAACACCCTTTACTCTATCCTTTCAACCTTACCTACACCACGCACATTTATTCTTTCCACTAATACAAACATTAACCTTCTATCTTGCATTAGATTCACATATTCATTCACTACTTGATAAAACAGAGAGGGAAGAAGGGAGGGATGCAGGGTGAGAGGGAAAGAGGGAGTAATGGAGGAAGAGAAGAGCTTTTAGCATTCTGTAGCTGAGATGTCTGATGTAATATGTTACAGGATATAGGTGCCAGTAATGTGCAAAGAGCTTGAAAAATTACCAGAGGGTGCCAAGCCCACAGTGCATGTTCTCAGGAGGGCTAACAGTATAATAAATCAACCTGTCTGGTGTCAAGGGTCGTGTAGTTTGATGCTCAAAGCCTTTTGGCCAGCCTGGTCCAGCCAGGCATGTGCTATTCCTTTCCGAGCTGATAGCACTATTACAATACTAGAAGCACCCTAAAGAAGTGCCTTCCCTATGGTACTTTGGGCTTCAAGTGAAGATCCCAAACTGGAAAAATATCTGAAAGAGGGAGTCAACTGATGCTTAGTTTCAGGTCTTATACTTCTTCCATAAATATTTTTGCTAAGCAATACTGAGAAGAGTATGAAAAACTGCTTGTCAGGTGTTTTTTTCCTATGCCTTTTGTGTAGGATTGTGATGCTTAACCTGTTCCATCTGAGTGAGCCATACAGGCCATAGTGGCAGGTGGGGACAACAGGCTCTGCCCTCTTCTGTTCACATGCTCATGCAAATGCATAGATAAAATGTCCCATTTTGAGTAAATGGAGGGTGTCAAGTAAAATACAACTAAATGATCCACTTCAGTCACAGCTACTGCATATTTTGGTAGTTGGGTCACTTCGTTGTGGGCCTCATTCCTGATGTACTTTTAGCCTCCATTCTGTTATGTTTAGATGGGCTACAGGGAGGACAACATGCCACTGGCCTTGACAAGCCAGGAGGAGGATCTTCCCATACTTGTATTTTCTTATCCCAGTGTTTGTAGGGCTGGAAGGGTACAGGGAAGCTGCAGTAGACATTGAAGCCAGTCTGAAACTTCCCATGTTCAGGAGCTTTAATTAGCTTCACTAGTTGGGAATATGAAGGGAAAAAGGTTAAAGCAGCAAATCAGGCTAATTACAGGCTGGAGGTCCCAGGAGTTCAGATCAAATGGTCTTCCCTGTCCCTAATCTCTGGGAAGAAGCTCTTAACACCGTGCTGTCTCTGCCAGTGCTGTGGGGCTGCTGGTTTTCTGACCAGGAACATGATCATTTCCTAAAGGGCTGTTCTGCCCTGGCTACCTGCGAAACAGGTCAAGCTGCAAACCCGGATGATCTGGGTCACAAATTAGAGTTTCCCTTCAGTTCTTTTGGATGGTGATAATAGTAGGTCCTAGGTCTCTGCCAGAGCACTCAGAGATCTATAGTCTATAAATTCACACAACTATGTCAGGGACTTGTCAGACTCCTACACTGCACCCCAAAGACTTCTCTCTAATCAGCTTTGTATGTGCTTTTCACTACTGTTTCCCAATGCTATGAAAGTTCTCTCCTACCTTTCCCCCCTCCCCAGCTTCTGTTTGTGGTAGGCTATACTGTCAACATGCTGATATTTCTGGTATTATATCAGTTAGTGCCCAAAATACTAGAATTAAAATGTCACGGGTGAAGTTGTGCTAAAACAGGCAGCTGTGATACCGAAACACCCAACTGTCAGAAACAAATTGATATGAGTACAAATGACATGGAACAAAAAGACAGGCACAGATTTTACATAGCAAGTAATTCTGCAGCCAGTAACAAATTTAGAAGAGCAGTTGGGTGAGAGGCTTAAGGAACCTAACCAGATACAGTGTGGAGGCAGTTTTGGTGGGAATCTGCCTTGGTCCAAAGAGAAGAAAATTCTGCACAACACCCCCAAAGTAAAACCCCAAAGCAAAACCAAACTCCAACTTCAATCCCAAAGACCACTCCCCCAGACCTATAACATAATTAGACTTAAACCATGTGTGGAGGAAAGATTAATCAGAAAAGGCTTAGCATGTAGAAGACTAGGAATTCAACTATTTGCTTCCAGAATTTTTTTCAGAGTTTTGTAAGCTCTTATGTTTGAGAGTTTGTTTTGTTCAAAGGAACAGCTATGATTATAAATCCAGTCCTAATTGTATGAGTTTTAAAAAATAATTTCATGCATCTTATGCCCACTTTATTTCCATTGGGCATTTCAGTGATTATGGGTTTTTTTTCAGAATGTTACTTCAGGCACCTTGCCTCCACGAGTATACTGGTTATGTTCTTCTCAAACTGGAGGAAACATCACTGATTTCTGTTTCTCTTGACATACCCAAATCCTAGGAAGGACTTTTACAAATTAAGATCTATGTTATTAAAATGCTGGACTGGAGTGTCCTATTGAGGCATTATGCAGCAAAATCAGCTCTTACTAGCTCCTTTCCACATCTGCGGAGACCTTTGTAATTGGCTTTGAGGAATGTGTAGGAAGCCATTTGTATAAATAAACAAGTCAAGTCATTATCAGCTGACTTAATCGAGTATCAAAATGCAAGACAAAAGACAAACCCCAGATTTGATCAGTTCATGTGCATAAGTACATAACTAAGGTTTAAAATACAAAAATTATTTTTTCAAATGATGATACCAAAAGATACTGTTAATGATAAATGCTGCTAAAAAGTCCCACCTGTGTATTCCAATAGGGAACTGTAAAGATAAGGCATTAGAACAGGAAATATTGCTCTCTCTTCAGTAGTTTCAGGCAATGCAATAATAAAAATAGAAAAATAGACTGTAAAACCAGAGGAAGTCAACAAACAACAAAGATAGAGGGCAGAAAGGACCGCTTGATGTAAAAATAAAATATTTTTCACTTGGTGTAGAAATAAAATATATTTTTTTTCTGTAGCAGTTAAATCAGTACTCTTGATAGCAGTGTTGGTCTATGTGTTATCAAGCTAGACTTAGCCAGCGAGCAAGAGACTCAGTGATCTCAAAGACTGAAGGGGAAAACTTTGAATTATAATGAGGGGAGCAAATTTAATGGAAGAAAATGTCCAAAGGTTAACATACAGTTTCTACCAGTGAGCTAACCAAGGAGATATTTTGTAAGGTTTTTGCCCTTCCAGTGCTTATAGAATCAAACATAGAATGGTTTAGGTTGGAAGGGACCTTAAAGATCATCTAGTTCCAAACGCCCTGCCATGGGCAGGAACACCTTCTACTAGACCAGGTTGCTCAAAGCCTCAGCCAACCTGGCCTTGAACACTTCCAGTAATGGGGCATCCACAGTTTCTCTGGGCAACCTTTTCCAGTGCCTTACCACCCTTGAAATGTGAATATGCTGTGCCACTATGTGATATATTGTCTTTTGCAGCAAACCTGGCTAGAAATTTCCCAAGATCCATGACCAATTTACAGATGTGTTAGTAAAAGCTTACAGTTCTGTGAACCAAACTGGGTAATTCAAATGGTCTGGAGTAAAAATAAATATCCAGATCTACCCAGTAGTGAAAATTAAACTGTTTTGGAAGACGAGCTAATGTAGGGTACAAGACATGAGCTTTGCTGCTGAAACACAATATAGCATCTAGCAACAAGATAGTTGTGCAGTCTTCCATTTGAGTAACTCTGTTTGAGTAACTGTGTTTCCACTCTTTGGCAAGACTAACCCCATGCATCCTGATATCAGTGGGCTTATTCCCATCATGAAGAAAGAATAAAGGGTGTATATAGGGAAAATATATCTACTATAATCAGTTTGTACTTGGTGGATGAAGAGTCGTCTCCAATAAAAAGGTTTATTCCTGTTGATTCATCTCATGTCAGGTTGCTGTTAATTTCAAAGAGTCAAAATGTTTAATTGTTTATTTCTACTTACATGTAGAAAAAATATATCAATCCAGTAGAACCTTACTGTTTCACTAATTTAGATTTTAACTCCTTTCTTTTTTTTTTTTTTTTTTTCTTTTTTCAAAAGAAACTGCATGTTAAACCTGGTACAGAATGGTATTTAAAAGCTATTGGTGAAGGAAGGTTTAATTTCCAAAATTTTCTGGACTTTTCCTATGGCTAGTCTAATAATCTAGTATTTAGAATAAATATAAAAGAGTTCTTCCCCTATACAATTTGAGTTTGTTTAAGCTATGCTTACTTAAATTATTATAAAGTAGAATATGAATGCTTGTTAATTAAGTGTAGTGTATACTATGAGCAGATGTTATGTTTCATAGTGTAGTAGGCATGGGTAGTGTTTTCTACAAAATCTACAAGAAAAAGGTGATTGACAGCAAGAAATCTAAAACCAAGTGTGGGCTCTGCAGCACCTTGCATGCAACCAGGAAGAAAGACAGGAGGATCTTCAGGACTGTGTAAGCATTGAGATAAGTAAAGAGTAAAGAAAAAAGCCACTGCAAGAACTTTGAAAAATACATTAGAGGTATTTTCCATGCAATATTTTAACAGTATTATGAATTTATTTATTTGAGTACCTTGTGTTTTAATTTGTTCTTCATGTTCCTAATCCTTTCAAGATCAGGTGCTTAACAATGGAGATAACTGGAGATTAGCGGTGAATTGCTAGTGTTAATACATTGAGTTATAATAGGGCATTCACAATGTTTTTCCAGCGTGTAACAACCAGTTGGCCCGTAGACTGTGGCTAGTACAGAGAAGAACCATGCATTTGGTGGCCGTCAGCAGCTATTTGAGGGTGGCATGTACGTAAAGATAATATGGTTTTCCATTCCTCTGCAATCTGTTTTACAAAATTATCCAGAGAGCTGCTTGCCCAAGCAGACAGTTGCTGTGCATTGTGTGACACACTCCAAATGGTGATTATTGACATGATTTAATCCAATACGCAGATATTTTTGTTACTGAGCAGCTTGTAAAAGAGCAAATCACCTGCCTGCTTTCCACACAGACTGGCAAAGGGGCAGGATGGGGACAAAGGGGTTTTTCTGCCCTTCTCCCAACATACCGTTGTGTCCCACAAGGAAATCTCTTCAGTTTTCCACAGGCAAGTAACCCAATATGTGAGGAAAAGGGACATCTGTATGTCCATGCCTCAAGTGTGCACTGTTCTTGGGAAGCAATGAGCTCTGCTAGTCAAACTGTGATTGCATCCACACTTTGATGCGCAGATCTGTTGTTCACTGGCTGATCTTGAAGTGGCCTTGCTAACAGCACTCCCTGCATTCCTAAAGAGATAAATCTACCTAAAACCCTGAGGAACAGACGTGCTCCTCTGCTTGAAGGTGAGCACTTGACCTGAAGAGACTCAGAGGTCTATGGAAACAGACAGTGCTGGGTTTCCAAACATGGAGATGCAGCTCTTGAAGCACTGCAGTGCAGGGCAGTCCTGACACCCTGTGGTCCCTGGCCCTAGCACACAGATTCACAAGGTCCATGTTTGTGGCTGCAGGACCTCTGGATCGTGGTGTGCCTCATGCGATGATTAACAAGTTCACCAAAGTGGACTCCGTGAAGAGCAGTAGAAACAGACATATGGCTAAAGAGTCCCATTTGTCCAGAGCTTGGGGAAATGAGTAATGGCTAGACTCCTCTACTGGAGACAAGTGTCTGTTACTTCTTTTTGACAGAATTCAGATGGGCTTACCCTTGAGACTAAGAAATAGAAAAGAATATAAGAATAAATGCTAAAGGATGGCAAACTGTAAAGGTTGGTAGAAATTCTGAGAGATCAAACAATTTTATCGTTTGTTAATCTCTCTCGCAAAAGCTTATAACAAGTTTTAGAACTTTAACTAAGTGGTTAAAAACACCTGGAATCTTGAAAACATATTTAAAATTTATAAGTACAGGTGCATGTTGAGTGACCACATAATTTACCTCCAGATATTAATTTCTGGAAAATATAATTTTATTTTATTTTTTTCTCTGACTAGGAGTTATTTTTCATGGATGGAAGGTGTTTTTCCCCGAATCTCTCATCACAAAGCAGATGTTCCTGTTGATAACAATTTCCCAGGCAGTGAAAGACCACTGGCAAACTGCCAATTACCACGTCAAAGCCTCAAGCTGTTCCAGTCCTTCAGTTTCTGAACTCACTGTAATCTACACGTGGTGCTCTGTGGAGGAAAACTGAACAGCTGATGTGATGATGCAGGTACAGCTTTTCTGAGCATCCCTTTCAGAGGATGTTTATTCTGTTTCACAGCAGCTTTTGTGGTGTCAACATTATTTTAGTTGGCATGAGAACAAAACCAGAACCTCTTGAATATTTTTCTGAAATAATTGGTTTGAGATGAAAAATCTTGGGTTTTCAAACTGGACTTCATGTTTTCTCTGTCTCTGCCAAAAGTGACCGATAGCCTTGAATTTAAATACTTCCCTGATTAAACCTTTACCTAAACAGAAATGTTTTCTGCAAAATGTTTTGGCTCTGACAAAGAAGCATATTTTGATGAGATTTCATTTAATGGAAATGTTTTGAGCATCTCCAGATGCATACTTTAGATATGCATAGATAGTTTCAATTGCCTAGAAAGAATCACCTAGTAGACAGAGCAGATTTGCCAAAATCAATTATATTTTATCTCAGTTCAGTTTCAAGCCATTTGTGACCATTAAGGATCATGCTTTAGTAAAATAAACAGATGTGGTCCAAACCACAGCAAGAAGCTAAACTGCAAAAGACAAATACATCTATATGTTTGTGTTGCAGTGAAAATTAATATTATTCTGCTAGAGAATTCTGTCCACATCTGTAGCAAATAAAAAAGAGAGAGAATTATAGGATATTATATTCTGAGGAGCAGTGTGACCACTGAGGTAGAACTTGATCCACAATTGCAAAGCTACAGCCTAATAATACACCATCAATTCTGAATGATACTGATCCAGGATGGTGCTTCATAATCTAAGCAATTGCTTCAAACGATTCAGCAAAGTTCCAAGATCTACTGTATTGAAAGCAGCAGAGAGATCCATCAGCAGGAGTACTGTAATTTAACTTGAATCAGCAGGTGGTGATAAATCATTTGTGACCTTAAGTAAAGCAATCCCAGGACTGTGGTACTCCCTGAAGCCAGACTGAAACCTCTCATATAATCCATTCCCAGATAAAATCGCTAGTAGTAAAAGAGCAAACGCTTGCTTCATCTTTCCCTTCCTTATATCCCCAAAAAGAGTGCTAGTCCAGCTACCACCAGATAGAACAGAAATCTGCAATGTAAAAGAGGGAAAGCTTTCACCACTAACAAAGAACAGCTGCAAATTTCAGCAGATCAAGAGACTTGCAGAAAGCAAAGAGTCATTAACCATGTTAGCTATAAATGAAGCAAAGCACTGAAAGACTGTCTGCAAGCAGCCATATGGGCCAAGAGTCAAAACCAGGAGTAATGGAGCATGATTGCTTTCCCGACTGTGTGATCTCAGCAAGAAGCAAATACAAATGTATAACACTTGCAGATACAGGCACTGGTAGCATAATTACCAACCCTAGTGCTGAACAGTCGCAGCTGATTAGAAATTCACTCTATATTTGCTGAATTCTTCACAGGAGGCAGCTGAAGGATTGTGCACAAGGAGTCATTTGTGGTGCAAAATGTGATCAATAGCACAAAATAAGGCTTCAGGTCTGATTTTCCTCATTAGTACTAAGACAAGGAAAAGTAGATCTGTCTGGATCAAAAGCAATGTGCTAGGACTCTACCACAGCTTTGTGCTTCAGGAGACTAAATTTCTGGACTAAGTTGTCTTTGAAATAATTCCACATCACGAGCTGCCTTCTTCAGCTCCGTGAAGTCCTGTGATCACCCAAGGCAGATAAAACACAGAAAACTAGGGACAAATCAGGAGCTTCATGGACTGATTTGTTTTTTAAATGGAATGAAACAAGAAGAAGAAAAAAAAAATCACAATTTGTACAAGATGATGAAGTGGATACATTCTATGAGATTAATAAAAATAATATGGGTTCTTTCATTTAGTCTGATTTTCCTGGAAGACTTTGTTGAGTTGATTAGAACACTATGTAATACTAGTAGAGGTAAATTTGAGATATATAAGACAAAATATAAATTTTGATCCCTATCATGCAAGTACAGATATCAACACAGGACTAACTTGGCTCTGCCTTTAATGCAGGTCATCTTCTAGAAGACTCCTTATAATACACTTTTTCTAGTTGGTTGCCCAAATAGTATCAGTAGTTCACTGTCACACTTAGACTAGCATTGAGGAAAAAAAACTGTTAAATATAGTGGAAACACAGCAAGAAAGAGAGAAAAAGAAAACACCACCAATCCTAAAGAATCACCAATTTTATACTGACTGCATCTTGACTGTAACTTTTAATGATCTGGATCTGGGACTCCATTAGTGTTTAATAAATAATGATGATTATACCCTACCTGCAAAATGCATGCAAAGCTCCCATTGATGTCGATGTGAGTTCTTGGCACAGACTGATGGCAGGATACTCCTGTGACAGAGATGAATTTTCCATTAGAACAAAATGAGCAAGACCTGTCTCAGTCAGCAGAATTCGCAGCAACAACAGACATTCCTCAGGGGCTCAGTGAAAGATGCCCATCCTGGGTGGCTGAAAGCAAACTGGGTGGAAAGCAGTGAGGCAGACTTGGACAGCCACACCACCAATTGGGGCTGAGGTAGAATTGCCCTGATATACAAAACCCCATGCAATTATATCCATATTTAATTGGTATAAGCTGGAAATTGTCCCTTTCTTTCTCATCACGCCATTGGGGAAATTGCTATTCTACAAATTTTTTTTTTTTCTCTAAAGGCAAAGGATGAAATTAGTTCTGGTGGAGGAAGAGAAATCATGTGGATGCATTGAACTGCCATTTAAAAAACACCTTTTATTTAGACTAAATAAAGGAAAAATGAAATGTCAATTTGGTAAGCAATGGAAAACCTTTACCCACACAGAAATTTGGACGAGTCAGACCATTTTGTTGAATGCTTTTCTTTGAGGATTCTTTAAAAATACAGAGACAAGAAACTGATGTGAAGTCATCTTTGTGTGAGAGAGAGGCAGCTAAGAACAACAGGGGTGCAGAGATAAAGCTCTTATAGTGTTGTCCTGAGAAAAAAAAAATGAGAAAGGAAAGCTTTTGGCAAGGGCTTGGCTGAGAAGATGTGAATCTGTAAGCCAAGAAAAAGTCTCTCTGCTATTTTGACTTTAATTTTGTTATGGAAAAAGGATGTATTTTCTGTAAATAAAGAATAGTTCCTGATTTTGTTATCAGCTTCTTCTCTTGGAAGACTGCATATTTTGCTTGACTATTTGAGTCAAAACAAATAACAATTTCTACTAATTTCTAAGGTGATTGGTGAAGAAAAAAGCAATAAGGGAAAAGAGAAGAAAATGCAAGTAATTATCTTTTTGATAGATATTTAATAATAATAGGCTGTTGCTTAGTGAACAAGTATATTTTCAGGAGCAAAACCATAATTATTAGAACACATGACTTAGAAAAACAGATGAAAAGGATGAATTTGGTAAGAGGAATGCCTTCACTCCAGTCTTTACATTATATTAATGATCCTAGACAAAAACCACATCTTAGAATAGGTGATTAAAAGGACACATGAAACCATCATCTACCTAAGTGAAAACTCAAAGCAAAATGCAGTTATAATCAAGAGGGATGACAAATGTGACTTACCAGTGAAATAAAATATAACAGAAAATATTTTTTTGTTGTTTTTTTCCACATTGGAGTATTACATACAGGTAATGCACAGTATGGAGTCAGGATTTTTGGCAGTTGCCATTGTTTTATAATAAACATTTTGGGATGTGAAGAGCTGAGGTATCTACCTAGTAAGAGTACATTTTCAAAATGTCTCTTTCCAACTGTGCAAACTGGGTTTCCAAGATGCCCGGCAGTGTTTCCAAATTTTGGTCTGGATTTCTGTACATGCTACTAGAAAATTGTAATTTTTATTTAATAATATTGTCATCTTTTTTTTTCTCTAAAAAGTGATCATGTCAATTTGTTTTACTCTTATCACAGCTTTTATATGGCAGAGTGCAAAGAAAGTAAATATTTCTTCAGATATTTATTGGTGCAAATGGAAATGTGAAAAAATATTGCTAAAAGAAAAGTACAATCTGTATTGCATAATTATGATAATCTAGGGAAATTACTCTTGCATAATGCTTGCCTCAAACAGGTCCAGGTAAGATGTTTGCAATCTTGCAATTTTATGTTGAATTTCTTATTTAAGCTATATTTTGGGGAAAAGTATGGTATTTTAAAATACAATCACTATTGCTTGCACTGGGAGAAGCACTGCTGAGGTGCTAGGAGAAGCTACAGATTTCAGTGTAATGTCATTTAAACTAATCTCTGTAACTGTAGGCATTTTTATTTATGTATTTGTATTTTGTAACCCTTTTTGACTTTAGGGTCATGAAGCTGTTTTCTAGAGGTTAGAAAGTTTTGATGAGAATCTAAGTTATTTTTAGTCCTTCTGGTAGTGAAGATATCTTATTATAAATAATTACTGCAACTAAGTTTATAGAGTATGTAACCCTTGGGGCGGTGGAACTTATTACATTTTGTGTAAATATGTATAGATTAGTCTTTCCTAATGTGAAATTATGAAATGTGTGCATTTAATGTCAGTTCTTGCTTTAGAAGAACCAACTGGAGGAAATAAATTATTATGGTTTACAGAATTTTCAAGGTGTTTCATCAGGTTTACATAGCAGGGAGGATTTCCATCTCTAAGGCTTCAGAGGGCTTTCTGGGGGAAAAAAACCCCCAGACTTTAGCAATAAAAGAAATATGCAGTATAGTTTTCTGCGATGGTATGTTCATTTTTGCTTCATTGGATAGCTAATAGGAGAAGCAAGCCCTAAACTTTCCTATGGCTGGAAGCACTCCTAAGAGCTTTGGTATACAGATGACACCTGAGCTCCCGCCAGTCCTTGTGGTGGGGACTCAGATTCAAGTCTCTCTCCTCTACCTGCTGTGTACTTCTGTGATGCTTGGAGGACCTTGATACCCTTGATGCTTCTAACACTGTGTCAGCGGTAGCCTGAGCAGGCAAAATGATTCACAAGTTACTGAGGGGAGGTGGAAATCAGACATACAAACCAGGGAAACTCAGAAGACCAGGTGAAACCAAGTACTTTTTCAGTCACAGGCAGAAAGCGGTGATGCTTTCTAAGGCTGAGTATGAGCTCCCTAAGGAAAACTGACACCACCTCTTTCCAGCTTAAACTCTGTCCTGGTGCTGTCTCACAGTCACTTCAAGCTGAGTCAAAACCCAGCTGCTCTGGAGAGCCGTATCTTCCCCCTACTGCTCCTCTTGCATTGGGTCTACAGCTATTTCTTCTGATGTGTGCTCTCAGATAGTGCTGCAAACCATCCCACTGAAGAGTGAGAAAGAGGTCATGATGGATTCTTGTGCTGCAAGTTATTTTGCTTTTTAAAAAACGGTTCGGGTGTAGGTATTATTTTGAAGATTTTGTGGGACTAATTTTTTATATATTTTCTTCAATTTTCAGATCTTCACTTTGTCATTAGGAAGAAGTCCTAAGACTAAGTTACCTTCTATGTGACTTCAGGAAGGGCTACAGATCTTATTTAGCTTCCTCTGAACAGTGTGGAAGTGCCCGTGAAACATATTGGAAAACCTTTGACTTCAGTGATTGTGTTCAAATTTATAATAATTTGCAAAGTTTGGTGTCCTGATTTGAGTGAGAACAGAACTAATTCTGTTCAGTGATTTTACTTTTCAGCTCAGTTCTTCTAACTGCACTGTCTGAAGTTAGCAGCCTGTTCTCACCGACAGTGTCTGCTGCTAGCAGTGATAACACCCCGTGTTTAGAGTTTCTACCAAGGATTGTTGTGCAGACCGAGGGCACTGCTGGATCTTGTGAACAACATTGGGGGGTGCAGGAAAGTGAAAGGCCGCACCTGCAGGGAGGAGTGGACAGAAGAGGTGAGCCTAAACTAACCAATGAGGTATTCCATCCCATATACATCATATTTGGTACAAAGATGAGGGATCTGGAGGGGCTCCTGGCTCTTCTCCCCTCTTGGACTGCTTTGCTTGGCTTGGCTCAGGCCCTCTTTCAGTTCCTTCCTCGGAGCATCCAAGGAGGACTCTGTGTGTTCTGTCCTTGATCCCAATGGGTGTGTTCCTGAATCCAGTACCAGAATCCAGCTCCTGAACACAGCTCCCGTCTGCTGTGGGGCCCAGTCTGGGACTTCCCTGGTGCCTGCTGTACAGCATCAGTGGTGATGGTGATGTAATTACCATCAGGGGAGTTGGGTTTGATACTGGGTTTGTATATATTTGTATATATTCAATTTTTTATAATTTTCATTAAAGCTGTTCTAGTTTCCTTTTCTAATTGTTAAGTCTCTCTCCCTTATTCCCTTTCTCTTTCCCTTTGGGAAAAGGGAAACCCTCTGGATTAACAGAAAGCATCTGTTATAGGTCTAAGGGGCTGCCCTGACCCTTAACCATGATATTTGGGTAAAATTCTTATCTCTGTTGCATAGCCATAAATTTGAGAACATCTCCTTTTATTTCAGTAATTACTCCAGTGGTGGAAGTGAGGGAGAGGATGGGTTAAGGCAAGTCAGTCTTCAGTGCTACATATTCTAGAGCACAGGTCTTACAATCAGCAGCTGAGGGAACTGGGATTGTTCAGCCTCACAGAAAGGAGGCTCAGGGGAGAATTTATTGCTCTCTACAACTACCTGAAAGGAGGTTGTAGCAAGACGGAGGTTGGTTTGTTCTCCCAGATGACAATTTATAGGAAAAGAGGGAATGGCCTCAACTTGTGCCAGGGAAGGTTTAGGTTGGATATTGGGGAAAAATTCTTCACAGAAAGGTTTGTGAGGCTCTGGAACAGGCTGGACAGGAAGGTGGTGCAGTTTCCATCCCTGGAGGTATTTAAAAGACATTGCAGATATGATGCTTAGGTTTAGTGGTGACATAGCAGTGCTGGGTTAATGGTTGGACTTGATCTTTAAGGTCTGTTCCAACTAAAATGATTCTATGATTCTGTATCTCACTGAACACTGAAATCACTGGTTGCTGACACCTGATGATACCTCTCCCCAGGTCCTCACTCGGTTTTCCCCAGAATGAGCAAGTGGCCTCAGCATGAATTGTGGTGCATTTGATGCAGAATACAGCATAAATATAGTCCTTCTCCAGTTCCTCAGGTAATACATTTTATCTCTGTGATAAATGTGCAGTTTCAAGGTGACATTGTCTACAGAAGATCCCAGGGTCCACTTAGTTTTAACACACCCTGTGTGTCTGTCATCTGGATAGTTTGTGTTTAAAACTCCAGTAATGTACCATTGTTACATATATACCTCAGGGCAACTAGCATGCATTCATTAAATGTTATAAAAGACAAGTGATTTTGCAGTGAAGACATGTCCAGAGCTGAATGACCTTCCATGTATGGTTTGTCTAGAAAGTTAGTGTCATCCCAGCACAGTCATATTTTCCAGCTGACTTTCTGCCTGTGACTGCTGGACAGAAGAGAAAGGTGGTTCATCTTTGCTCTTGTTCTTTTATGCTAAATGGAATGACTAAGCTCTGTTTTATGCCTCTTCTTTTGTTTTACTGACTGTCCTCTCACACCCACTCTGTTATCCCATCCTTTTCTTTCTTATGGCTCTCCTCCTTTCTGAATGATCTCTCCATTCCTCCAGTGACAGTTCCCTGGTGCAGGAGGCCAGCAGCCACAGCTCTCCTGTAAAGCTCTGTCCTCACCCCAGGTTCGGATGTGTTCTAGGTGCAGTGCAGGGGCAGAGGGGACATTTTGGGGGGTATCACACAGGTGGTTTTCCTGCCTCTGGACTGGAGCTCACAGCCACTTCATCCTGCCTTTCCCTGCACTTTACCCAGCTCCAAAGAGATCTGCAAGCAGAGGCCTCACCCAAAATCCTGAGATAAATTACATTTCTCTGAAAGGAAACACAGTCACCAGCTTTCATTTGGCCCATCTGATTTCAGTCACATGGGTTGCAATGAAACATTGTAAGATTCGGGGCATGAAAACTATAAATAAAGCTTACAACTTCTTTTTCTTCATTTGTATTTAAGAAACATATTTATTACATAAACTCTTGCTACTTTCTAGCAGTAATTCTACAGCTATGCTTGCAGCAGCTCCCCTGTTACATTACTGCAATTATAATAAATTATTGAAGCATAAGCCTAAATATATACCTAGACTACTCTTTCAATTTTAATTCCAATTTAAATTTTTTATATAGTTTTCCTATATATTCTTCATTGATGGCTAGTAATTGCACCATCACAGAATATATAGTTTTGTTTTGAAAGATGCTTTTGGAAATTGTACCAGGGCTGTTAATTATTCAAGGCAAAGAAACAAGTTAGGATTGTCTGCCTTCAATATGTCAACAGGATAAAAGAGAAACAGTGTTTGCATCAAGAAGGTTATACTAAGCCCAGTCATAAATCTGATACTGTAAAGAGGGAAAAGCTAGAAACATGCCTGAGACATGTTATGAACTTCTGTCTGGTCTTCAATGTAGAGATGAACTTCTGCGAATTCTAAATTGGAATGGTAGTAGAAAAATAATTGGTGTCACCCATGTTCCCAGCCTTACCCACTACCTTCCCCAGTTTTCTGATGAAACCATATTTCTTCTTTCCTTTGATATGCCTTATCCTTTGCTGTACTTTTTAATAACAACTTTAGTCATAGTTATAATTTACTAATTGTGTGGTAAAGGGCAGCTATAGTGAAGTGCCAGTGTATTATGTAAAGCAAGGAGAAGTTATTTTGTCAATACGGTGTTAGTTTTACTTTTTTTCTTTTTCCTTTTCTTTTTTTTTTTCCTTTAAGACGCTCTACCTACTGAGTAATACATTTTGTTAGCAGTTACCCAGAGTGGGGGGGAGGGGTAATTTCCACTATAGTCTTCAGTTAGAAAAGGCAGGTCTCTGCTTGTCTCTTCTCCCCCAGCTTCTTTTGTTCTACAAAGAGCAAACTCCCAGTAAGTTTGCAAAAGAAAAATAACCCATTTCTGTTGTGTTTTGTTTTGTTTTAATTGCCTTATACAGAATTATAACACTAAGCTTTATATGAAAATAATAATTAAACCATGTAATGGGAAACACAATTTCTATTAAGACATGAATTCTGAAAGTTGTCATGAATTTTTTAGACATAACCTAATGGAGAAAAAGAATAATTTTCCTTAAATTCTTATATCTATTACAGGAATAATACTTCTTAATACTATGAGTTTTCTTTTAATTAGGTATGTTTGGTGTATAAATTAATGTTAAGCAAATAACAAACATAAGTATTAGAATACCTGTCTTCATGAAAAACTGGGTACAATGTGTATGGAAGATGCATGGCTATGTTACATCATTATCTGACAACTAAATTGCTATTTTAGTAAATGGTTGTTTAAATTCATACATTAAACTGTTTTTTAATTGAACTCCTTGTTGGTCTTGGGAGTCTTCATTTTACAAAGCTTTCTTTACAAAATGATAAAGAAGCAACAGGATAGTGTGGGAAACAGCTCTGCAGTTTGGTGAAACATCAAAATTTTTCTTATTCCACAAAATAAAACCACAACTATTTGAAGATGAGAGAGACAATAAAGGATTACAGTGCTCCAGTGGGGAACCTGGACTGCAAGAGAACCAGATTTCTGACTTGGGTCTTTTTAAGGGACTTGGACTTTTGTGACTGTTATAACTACTAGGCTATTCTGTTTCCTGTTTCTCTCATTTTGGTCAGAAATTCTGTCCTAGAGCACAGAAACCATTCTTCATGAAAGTTTCATCTGAACTAGCACACTTCTGTGGAAAGTTGCAATTTCAATACATTGGCATTTTTTGGCAGAGTTGACTACTGCTACCCATGATTACATAAATATAAAATCGAGTAGCCAGTGCAGTAAGTAACTGCGTAAACATAGTTTTTACCTAAGACTTTATTTTATTATATTTTGATGTATTACTTCTTAATAAATTGGAACTTATAAATGATGTATTGCTTAATAAAACTCAAACCTGAAATTCAATTCATTTATGGGCAATCCTCAAGCTAAAGCTACTTAAATGTATGCTATGCTGGATCTGCCTTATTTTCCCAGAGAAAGTAACTCCCCCTGTCCAAGTTGTATTAGGGGTGAATTAAAGAAGAAAAAATTCTATGAAAAATGCAGCTAGCAATGCTGTGATGGCAGTGTAAATTTTGTTTCTTTTCCGTTAATACTCTGTGTACTGTGGTGCTTTAATATGCAGTTCCAAAATTGGATAGTATGTTTCCTGTGAGGATTTTATACTCATTAATCATAACGTTGACCTTAACAACTGAAGATGTCCAGTCATTTGTTTATAGACAAATTCACAAAGGTATTATAATGCTTAACTGTGAAAGCTGAATCTCAGCTAGTGATACATAAAACCCAAGATAAAGTGGTTAATATGACATCAAGAAAAGGCTTTGATGGAATCAAAGGGAACTGTTTTCACCTCATTTGGGTGCGTACTTCTGTTGAAATGATGATGACAGAATTGAGCTATATCTTTTGTTCATGAATACTGTTATTTGTAATAAACCCTTTAATCCTGGAAAATAGCTTTTTAAATTATTTTGATGAGAGTTTATATGAAAACTAAGCAGATGTTGCTTTTTCTTTACATGTTGCACATATCCTAGTTCAGAGGATGCTCAGGCCAATACTGCAAGACGCTACTTGAAAAATAGATGGTCAGACACTCAATCTGGCTGCAGTCTTATGCCAAAAAGGAATGTAATATGCTCCAATTTTGTTCTAAGCCTTCTCTTTTTCTTTTATTTTCCCTATAAAATATCAGTCCTGCACAAACAAATTACATAAAGAAATCCTGTATCAATACCATCCACTTAAAGATGCACTGCATATTACTTTAAAAGGTACCTGCAAATGGAGACAACTTTTTGAAAGAAAGACCTTTCCCTCTCATTGCACATTTCTTTCAGCACTAATGTGATTCTTGTGCAGGGGCTGCACCTTCAAAAGACCTGCACCTTTATATAAATGGATTTTTTTCGTTCAGTGTCAAGAGGAATGGAGATCACTGTGAAAATAAGTGAATGCTTAAGAAGGCTTACATTTTAGCATTCATGGATCCTAAAAGTAATCCCCAGTGCAATGACCTTTTCCTAATAATTGTATAGTAATACGGTGTGCTTAATCTTTTAAGTGCATTATGATAAACTGATGCATATACCGCAGCCGCAAGCATAGTAAGCATCAAAAACAAAATCACATTTCTCACAGCTTTCCCTAATGTACCATTCATCTTTTTTCCTCAGACCCAAAAAAAGCACTCACCCATCTCCCATAAACACAGAAGCTGTCAACTGAGTGCCCTGGCTGGCAACTTTGCTGTTTCCTAATCCTTCAGTTGCAATGGGTGATAGCCCTCCACAGGCTTCCAAGGGAAATGTGATTATTTCTTGCCCATCTTTGTGTTCTCTGCACCATCCAATTAACAGTGGACCCCGACCAGCAAGGATATCCAGCAGTGAATATTATTGCTAACCCATCTGAGCACCTGCTGGTAAGGCTTCCCTGTTTCCCTCTACACTCTAAATGCACTCGTTGATTATTCATAGAGTCAAAGATTAAAGCCAGAAAGGACAACTGTGATCATCTAACCTCTAATCAGAAACTTTTCCAATTTTTCAACCTTCTCATTCACTTCCCAACATTAGATGTGGATTCAGAATGCTGTTTACAGACATACATTTTCTTTTTCATCATACTTCAGTCTTCTGGACTTGTTTGTGTTGTAGATAGGGTGCTTAGGGACACAGTTTAGCACCGGACTTGGTAGAATTAGGTGAATGGTTAGACTTGATGATCCTTTCCAACTTAAAGAATTCTATGATTCAGGTAACCTGGTTTCTTGTTCAGCTGTCTCTGTAGCAGGTTTTGCAGGATTGGTCTCTGCTGTCCAGTCCAGTTTTGAGCTGTGTCTCAGGGTGCTACCTCAGCTCTATCTCAGAGGTCCCAATGTGACAACTCAGCTGTTTAAGAGACATAGAGATCCTGGTACCAGAACTCGGAATAAATGAGCTCTACTGATATTCATGCAAATTGTTCAGGCCTACGTCTGAATACTTACAAAAACTGCTATCTTGAGATTTTCAGATACCTTTCATCCTCTCTCTCCTCCCCTTACTTTTTGGCTGCATTTTTTCCCAATACATCAATGTCACCATCAATGTAAAAAGTGAAATCTATTTCAAAGGAGTCTGAGTTTTCGTAGCGGTAGGTGTCCAGAGTGATTCAAGAGACAAAGCTTGAGGAAACCAGTGAAGAGCAATTGCATGGGTTCAAAGCATTCCTAGAAACAGAAGTATTCCACAGACCCCAGGCTGGCATATCCTTGTTCTTAGCTTGGTTATTTACAGCTGGAACTATGTTGTTTTAACACACATCTGATTCCTTGACGTGAACTGGATTGTATCAGGATGATTCTGCAACTGGAAAGCAACTCCCCAGAGAAGGATCTGGGAGTGCTAGTGGACAACAAGTTAATCCTGACCCTGCACTGTGCCATAGTGGCCAAAGTGGCCAATGGTATCCTGGGGTGCATTAAGAAGAGTGTGACCAGCAGGTTGAGGGAGGTTCTTCTCCCCCTCTACTCTGCCTTCATGAGGCTACATCTGGAGTATTGTGTACAGTTCTGGGATCCTCAGTTCAAGGGAAACAAGACATTACTGTAGAGAGTCCAACAGAGGGCTTCAAGGATGATTAAGGGACTGGAGCATTGAACTTATAATGAAAGGCTGAGATGTCCATATCTGTTTAGCCTGGAGAAGGAAGACTGATAGGAGACCTTAGCAGTGTCTATAAATATCTAAAGGCCAGGTGTCAAGAAGATGGGGCCAGACTCTTTTCCATGGTGACCAGTGGCAGGACAAGGGGCAGTGGTCACAAAATGGAAGACAGGAAGTTCCACCAAAACATAAGGAGAAACTTTTTTTCTGTGAGGGTGGTGGAGCACTGGAACAGGCTTCCCAGAAAGGTTGTGGAATCTCCTTCCCTAGACACTTTCAAAACCTGACTTGGGTGTGATCCTGTGCAACCTGATCTCAGCAAACCCGCTTCGGCAGGGAGGTTGACCTAAATGATGTCTAGATGTCCTTTCCAACTCCTACCATTCTGCAATTCTGTGGAAATGTGACCACTGGCAGCCATTTGTATAGATGTATCCTGAACTGTTTTATTGTATACATAATTCTGATATGTCAAAACCTATCTTGAATAATCCTGTATATCTATATAGAAAGGTGTTACTGATCTGGTTATGGCATCTTAAATAAAAAATACAGAAAATCCTTCATATCTGATTTTTAATTGTGGGTCAAGGTAACCAAATGATAGAGAAATCTTAGATGTTAATAGCATCTAGTGTGATTTACTGTCCATGACAAGCTTAGACAAACACTGATCTGAAACTCATTCATGAAAATGAGTCTTTACAGACACAGCCCATCGAGGTCCATGGTGGAAGACCCTGCTGCCAATGGAGAACCCCACACCAGAGCAGATGGATGTGCCCTGAAGGAAGCTGCAAGCCATGGAGAACCTGTGCTGGAGCAGAGTCCTGGCAGAAGCTGACGCCCATGAAGAGGAGCTCACACAGGAGCAGGTATTCTGGAAAGACCTGCAGCCCATGGGGGACCCACACTAGAACAGTCCATTCCTGGGGGATTATACCCAATGAAAAAGACCCACACTGCATCAGTTCTTGAAGAACCACAGACTGTGGGAAGGACCCATGTTGGAGAAGTTCACAAAGGTTTCCATGGGAAAGACTGCACAGTAGAGTAGGGGAAGAGCACAAGAAGGAAGGAGCATCAGATACAAGTGTTATGAACTGACCATAAACCCTATTCCCCATCCCTTTGCAGTGCTTTGTTGGAAGAGATAGAAGAGTTATGAGAGAAGTTAAGCTTATTGAGGCGGGGAGAGATAGAGTGGCTTTGTCAGTATCTGAAGGTGAGCCAAGGTCATCCCACCACAACTGAAAAATTGGTTTTGAATGTAAAGAGAGCTACACTGGTGAAGTTGTATTTGGTACCAAAGTGACAAAGCTATCATCCTTTACCAAAACACTCCAGTAGTCTAGTTTCACTGCTCTCTTCCCTGCTATAGGTCCATGTGGTACAGCTTCAGGGATGCAACTCTGACTGACACAGCAATGCCACAGAAGTCAGGCCTTAGTAAGCCCCAGAGTCTACTAAACTTGTGACTCTGATTCTCTGAATCTCCCAGCAGAAGCTTGCCTAGTGATCAGCAAATACAACTGAGAGTTGGGTTTCCTAGGGTGTTTATTTCTAGCTAGCGCATTGTCTTGCTGGGTGACCTTTAGTGAGACATCTCAGGTTGTTCTTCCTCATTTTCCTGCTGTACATTAGAAAAAAATATTTCAGTAGAGATGTGAAGCTTAATTCGTTAATATTTGTAAAGCATTTGCTAATCTGTCGAATGAAGACATTCTACCTGTGAATAGTTCTTATTCTTGCCTTATCTTAAAAGTGCCTTATTCTTGTCTTCATAATAAAAAAGGGAGATAAAACAAAATACTACAGAAAGTTATAGTGAAAAATACCTTAGTTCTTGTCCAATGATATATATGCAATTTGTATGTATGTAATAAAACAATGAGAAACCTTAAGAAGAGGAGGATGCTACTTTTCTCCCTCTGATTCCTGAAATATGTTTAAAGCTGTAATATAAAAGATTTCTGTCTAATATCCTACCATATCTTACCACAGAAATAAACAAAGGCTAATTGAAGCATATTAGCAATCTATGAGAGTATCAGATATGAGTCTTCCCTATATCAACTGCTCTCTTAGAACATTCAAGCAGAATTTTAATTTCAACAACTATCTATTAAGATAGGTTTTTTTACTTTTCACCTGTATGTGATACACATATCCACACACACCTGTGTGTGGATATTTTATATGGTGTGTCAGTAGTTTCACCAAGACTTTGTATTATGTTTTCAAATACTGTTAAAAATGAGGTCTAACCAGGAAGCAGCTAAGCATTCTAATGACATATTTTGACACCAAGACATCTTTAAATCTTTTTCTCACACTCAAATATTTTTTGCTTTTTATGAGAAGGTACTTGTGGTGTAACCCAAAGTTGTTACCCTTCTGCCACTTGAGAGTCAGAGGCTGAATCCAGCTGAGTTTGGGATTGCTTCATTCTTTCAGCAAGTTCTGAAGAATAACTTCTCTTCAAACAATGTTTTCCCCCTGCCATAATTTATTTTAGTTGCAATGCTGTTTTTTTTTCTCTCTACAGGTCTCACCTTGCTTGGTATGTAATGAATCTTTTCATCAGGAGCAGATGGATGGCAAACGAATTGAGAAAGATAGCTGCCATGGATAGTTTTTGCAGAATTAAGCAGGTGAGTATCAAATAGCTTTGATTAGTCACAAAGAGAACTTACAAGTAGTAAATCAAGACATTTATCTCCTACCTCTTGTTATTGTTTCCTGGAACAATGAATAGAAAAAAAAAAATGTATTATCACTTGAACTATTTTGTAAGTCAGACACATCAAAAAGCTTATTCTTACATACTCATTAATAGCCTGTGGGCAGTGTACATGGAAACTGAAGAGGGAGAATTGGGCAAATGTTAGTAGCTTTTATATAAGATGGAAATTCGCATTCTTTATCTAAAATTTTTGTAGTAAAATATACAGGTACATGTTCATCCTTTAGGCAAACCCCTCTGACTGCCAAGCAGAATCAGTATTTAATTTTGAACTGTCATAACACTAGTAGAAGAAGTTTGTAAAAGCCAATTTAAAGAGAAGACTTTGGTAAATATACTGCCTTTCTGTGTAATTTCTTAGCCTGAGTTTCTTGTGGTACATTTATATTCATATGTCTATCACATTGTTAATGAGTTTTCTTTTATAAATTGACCCTGACTGCTACTGTAAAATATAACTTAAATGAAGTGTGGCTTTGAGACCAGGCAGATTATTAAGATATTACAGTATATACATTGAATCATACTAAGATGTTTCTTGTTGATATTTCAAACTAAATACTTCTTTTGAAAGATGACCTTTAATGAACAAGTTTATGGTCCAAGATGTCCTCATACAAAGCTCTCTCTGGATCTTATTTTTCACTAGCTTGCATCTTTTAGTCATTTACATATCTGCAAAATGGATTTAAAATAACACCATTTAACCTAGTAGCCTTTGACACTCCACTTAAATACAGATGAGTGTTTAAGGTGCAGAACAGAAGAAAACTGCATCTATTGTCTTCTCTGTGATATATAAGCATGAGAAGGTGGCAGAAATGAGTATATTCTGGGTATAACCAGAAAGCTCAGTTCTTGGTAGAAAAAGTTTATAGAAGTAAAACAGACTCCTTGTATAATTGTAAAATAGAATGTATCTTGATAAGTGTTTAGGTACTCAAAAGAAACATACACATGCAGCACTGGAGATTCTTGCAAAAATATTAGTGTGCCTGACTGTAGCTGGCCACAATGTTTTTATCAGGATTTTACCCTAGATCTTGTTTTTTCCTACTGACTGTCACCACAGTACAAAACCTGTAAATTAATTCTTTAATTGCACACTACTCTAAGTCAACAGAAAATCAGTGTTGTATTTCCTTAATGAAAGAAAATTATTGATTATATTTAGATGCATACACCCACACTCATACACATACTCTGTATTTTTACTCTACAAGTCTCAGTAAACTGCTCAGCTACTAAGTACCATATAAGTTGCTTGAGATATTGTGACCAGATGGTTCACAGGGCTAGTAATGGATTATAGTGCTTTCTAGCTCCAGATTGCCAGTTCAAATCTGGGTCAGGTTGACACTGTCTGAAAATTATTACTGTTTGGTGGCTTATGTGAAATGAGTAGGAGACCTCAATATAGTTCCTAAAGGCTGGGTTAATATAACACAAATGTCACCAGATGATTGTCGGTTTCAGGGCTCAGGCTGAAGTACAAAGAAGTCAGTGGAAAAACTTCCATTGATTTCAGCATGTATTGAATTAGGTCTTAATTAGGGAGAATGAATCCTTTGTGCTCTCCAAAGTGGTTATTTACAAGGGGGTGAGGGATGCCCATCAACTGCTCCAGGGAGATGTATACCGCTGGAAGCTGGATAAAGCAGAAGGAGATACTTTTCTATCCTTTTACTTCATGGAGTATGTGGATATCAGGATGGGCCTAACCTTGACTAAAATGCACTAATCTTCCTGAATTTAAGTAAGAGGAGGCATATTCTGGCAGAGAGTGATAGAAAGTCACAATCTCTCTGAAAGTTCACATTAACATTCTCTCATTAGGCTCATTTCTGGTCAACAAGTCAGATAAATGGATCCTAAGTTTATCACAGATAAATCTGCTCTCACCTAAGGATACTTCTCATTTTGTTTGAACAGCAGATGTCCTTTGAACTCCATAGATGCTGACCTGCCTTCAGTCTAAGGTGAGTTTTGTCACCATTCAGGCTCTATTAGAGCAGCAATGAATAAGAAGTGACTCAATCCTTGGGGGTAAGTGCCATCATAGAGAAGATATATTAGATATTAAAGATTCTTTAGTTTAACTGGAAATTTAAAACGGACAAGTTAAAATGGGAAATGAGGCATAGTATTATCACAGTAATTGATTAACCAGTGGATCAAACCAGTAGAAAAAATGAAGGAATTGTCATTTCTATCCTCACATCAAGTTCAGATACACGTCTGAAAGACATGCATTAATCAGATTGTGCTACTTGACTGTATCCAATAACAGTTTGCACTGTGATAGTGACACAGTATTACTGCCAAGGGAGCCAAAAATACTGATAAAACTGAGCCACTAGTCTAGTGAACTACATGTATTTACCCCTGCCTTCTGCTCTCTTTCAAGCTTGGTTTCTAGTCCTACAACAGTGGCACTCACGTAAAACTGTGATTACATACTTTCTGTACCCTGTAAATTAAATGTTTTCAAATTTCAAAACCAGCTCTTGGCTATATACCTGAGAATTCACTGTCTAACTAGTCTGATATCCTTCTTTGACAAAGTCATCTGCCTAGTAGATGAAGGGAAGGCGGTGGATGTAGGTTTCCTGAACTTTAGTAAGGCTACAACATCCTTCTGCACAAGTTGTCCAACAGTGAGATAAGCAGGTACATGGTGTGCTGGGTTAAGATCTGGGTGAAGGGCAGGGTTCAAAGGGTTCTAGTGAATGGGGCTACATCTGACTGGAGACTGGTCACCAGCAGTGTTCCTCAGGGGTCAATTCTAGGGCCAGTTCTGTTCAAAATATTTGTCAATGATCTCAGTCCAGGAGTTGAATGCACCATTAGCAAGTTTGCTGATGACACCGAACTGGGAAGTGCTGTTGGTTTTCAAGGGATGAGAGGCCTTGTAGAGGGATCTAGAGAGAGTGGAACATTGGACAATCATTGATAGCATGAAATATAACATGAACAAGTGCCAGATTCTGCACCAGGGACAGAGTAGTACCAGACACAAGTATAAATTGGGAGAGGAGTTGTTGGAGAGCAGCCCTGCAGAAAGTAATCTGGGGTCCTGGTCACCAGCAGGCTCAGTAGAAGTCAGCAGTGTTTCCTGGTATCCAAGAGGGCATACTACATATTGGGGTGCATCAAACACAGTGTAACCAGCCTGACAAATGAGGTGATTATCTCCCTGTATTCAACATTGGTGTGGCCTTACCTTGTGTGCTGTGTCCTGTTCTGGGCCACACAACTTAAGAAGGATGTGAAGGTCTTTGAATGCATCCAGAGGAGGTCAATAAAGTTGGTGAAAGGGATGGAAGGCATTTTCTATCAGGAGCAGCTGAGCTCTTTTCCCTTGTATCCAGTGATAAGACATGTGGCAATGGTTCAAATCTGCATCAGAGGATGTTCAGACTTGACCTTAGGAAGTGTTTCTTCACAGAGAAAATGATTAAACACTGGAACAGGATTCCTAGAGGGGTGGTCGATGCCCCAAGCCTGTCAATGTTTAAAATAACATACTTTTAACATTTGGTCAGCTCTGAAGTCTCAGGCAGTTGGACTAGATGACTCCTGTAGGTCCCTTCCAACTTGAACTATTGTCTCCTTTCCTCTCCTCTCCTATCCCATCCTGTTCCATCCCATCTATCCTAGTCAAAAAACCTACTATTTATTTTGAAAAATCCTTTTTTTTTTTTTTTTTTTTGTATATACTCCTTTTTTTTTCTGTATCAGACCATTTATGTACTTTACATTTAGTTACATGATAGTTACATGATAGTGACTTGGGGGTCTTACATTCTAGGTAAATATTCAAAACAAAGTTGCAGTTTTGATATTGAGTTGCTGTATTTTAGAATCCCTCATTTGTTTACCTATATATCATTTAGCTTAGAGGAAAGTAACTATCCTGAACAGCTTTTGTTGATAAAGTGTAATAATTGATATGTTAAGGATGCTCCTCTCAAGTAGGACAATAAAGAAAACAGACTTTGTTACTGAGGTGTGAACAGAGACAAAGAGCAGAGAAGAGACAAAATTATTTTTGTAGTAGAAGAGGCAGTATGGGTGTTCAATTTAGTCCTGAGATCAAGAGTAAGATAATCTGCAAAGATAGTTTGTATGGAGGGAAAAACCTGAAGGAAAGATACTAATGAAAATCTATTAATTTTGTCCAGGCCTTTATTCTCTTAAATAGGAAAGCAGAAGTGTTTAAAATGCAGAATTTATTGTTAATATTATATCATATCATATGTGCATGAAGAGATAAAACCACAAAATGGAAAAGTTGCTTCTTCATTAGGATGCTGTCAAACAGGTGGTGTTCCCATTACCAGAAAACATATAAAACACCAGGTCTGCACTTGAGCTGTGATATAAATTTAGATATGCTTTAAAACCTGCTTGCCTTTTTAATTTTATTTGTACCTTTTATCAGTGGGTTACTGCTGATGGTGTTTAATGATAAGATTGTTATATCTTTTCTATTAAACATAACTAGGTTTTAATGAAGATGTAATTTAGATGTCTTCAACTGCCTTCTTTGCATGTTTATAAACATATTAGTGCCCATCAAAAAGTTTAGGATGGTTGAAATGTGTGTAAAAGGAATCTGTAAGATTCTTTAGATTTACACATGACCTTAGGGAAGCGTGTTGTTCAGATTCCTAAAACGTTTCAGCATCTTATATTTAACTTCAGATATAAATGGTTTGGGTTTTTTTTGTGGATATATTTGAAATATTCAATATGAAGTAACATTTTATTTGGGAAAAAAATGCCTCCTCATGTAGCCACACAATTTAGAATAGATTTACATAAGACAATAATTTAAATATGATACTGTTTTCTGACATCTCACAAAAAGTTTCCCCTTTGCATTAATTACCTTTTCTGCACTACTTTCCCCCTCCCCGTTTCAACTGTCTCAGTATCTTTTAAGTTCATTTAATTGTCAGGTGTGATGGGTGAGAACACAGAATCTGTATTAAACAATCACAAATGCTGGATACTTCACTCGAAGATATACCTTTTTCCATATGCCTGTCTTGTTTGTTTTACACGATCAACAGTTGCCAGCAATTTAATTGCTTAGTGAGAGTAGTAGAAGGACGTGATGTCATCTTCTCAAAGGTGAACCAATATACCAACCAGGAATGATTGCCGATGCAAAGCTATGTAAAAGATTATTTTGGGTCAGAAAAGCGCTCTAGCCAGGTGTTAAGGATAATGTTATGCTGTGGTAAAAGTTTTTTCTTATAAGAAGTACAGAATAGCTGAATAATTTACAGATATATATTTAGGGAAGAGGGGGTGTTAACTTGTTGTTGTTGTCTGAGGTTTGTTTCTAATCATTGATCATTGATGTATCTTATCTGGCCATATGTTGTCTTTCCCTACCTGTCTGTCTGTCTTTTTTTTTTTTTTTTGGTCTGATTGTTTCCATTGCTTTTTGTAGAATTTCTCTAAATATGGAATTATGGTTAGACCTATGCTAAATAAGCATATGTATGGGTAATTTAAAACAGGAAAATAGGAAGCTCATGTGAATCAAAGAATAATGTATCTTGGTCATATATTTTAGCTATGCTCTTATATATTCATGGAGACAATTAAAATCTCATCATATAGAAACTTTCATTGACGTCACAGTGAAACAACTTTGAGCATTAGATAAGCACAAGAAAAGGAGAAGATAACCTTAGACAGCAGCAGTACAATGTGGGATCAGTACTGATGTGATATACCTACACAAAAATTTGCAGGTAAATACCTGCCTTTTCTGCCAGTCCTGGAAGATAGTTGAAAGCCAGGTAAGTACAGTCAGCATGATGCTGAGTCCAAGTCAGTCAGTCCTGCCATGCTATTTCTGGTTTGAATACGGGCAGTGCCACATTGTGCCATGCAGACATATACTCAGGTGTTCTCAAGTTCTACCTCTAGAGGACTAATTTTCATCACAACCTCAGATTTATGTGTCTAATTGCTCACTGAAATCACTTAAGTTTGGTTTGAAGATCCAGGTCCTGATTTTGATGGTGGAGGAGTCTTGGGTAAACTTGGGTAAGCAGAATTTATTATGTATAGTGATCAGAAATTTACTAATTCCTTCTGAAAGTACAACATTGATTACTCTGAACTTTGTGAAGCAAATATTCCGTAAGCAACTAGTAGTTAATACTCTCACAGAAATCGGGACTGGTGTGTGGGTTGAAGACAAGGCTAGCTTCTAGATATATACTCCTCTATGTACTTTTATTGACATGTCAAAGGAAGAGGCATAAACAGATGTGCAGGTGGCAGCCTGGTGATGACTATGAGAAAGGCTAACAGAAAGTATCATGGGACTTCTCTAAAAGCTCCAGTATTTCAGAAGTCTTCTAGTATGTTGGAAGGATCAAAGATGGTACTTAGACTATAGTTATGTCATGACTTTTTAATAAGATGCAGTTATTTTCTTCGTTCACATATTTACTAGTGTACTCCCTCCCCCTGGTACCATATCAAATGCACTTGATGGATAAAACCTTATCTGCTTTGGTGAATCTTTCTTTTTCTCTTGTAAACAAGGAGGATCTGAAGTGAGTGTGCATGAAAATAATTAAGGTGAGATATCTTAAGTGTTCACCTGTGCAAGTAGTCTTTTATGAACATATAGCCAGGACAAAATGGCTTTGGACAGATCTACCAATGATCATTTGCAGTTGAGTAATTGCCTGTATTATTAGGGTGGGGCTTGAAAGACAGTAGGAAGATGTCCTGCTTTGCAGAAGAACCCCGGGGTTAGTTTAGGCAAATAGTTTCTTCACGGTACCTTAGTTCCATATCTGTAAAACAAGGATAGAAATATCAGTTTGTTCCCCGTAGGGTTGCACAAAGTCTCAGAGAAACTCCAGTCTTAGGATAACAGGAAAGAAAACAAACTATCTAGGAAATGTCTGTAAAAGAGAGAATGGTTATAGTTTCTATATGAGAGTTCTATACTACCTAACTTCAGCAACATTATTTAGACACCCAAGTTAGATGCTGGAGCCCCCAGATGCTCTATCTAGCCAATGGAGAAGAAAGTTGCCTCCAAATGGCAGATCAAAACATATGACTGAAGATCACTACTGAATTGCTAGCAGGAGAAGTTGTTAATTAGATACAGACACTATTAAAATAACCTTCTAAATTGTGGGCACTTTGCATTATATACCTCAATCTGCTACAATGTAACATCTCTCCCAGGGCTTTTCTACAACCTGGCTACAACACTAGGCTTCCCACTTCCCCAAAGACTGCCTTATATTTGACACTAATGAGAGATTTGTAAGGCTGAGAAAAAAACAGGTCCATGTTTAAGTACAGAATTTCCCTAGCCATTTGTATTGGTCATGAAATTTTACACTGCTTCAGTTGATAATGTGAAAAATATTTAAAGTAACCTAAACACTATACCTAAATGCAAGGAGCCAGATAATGTTTTTAGCACGGGAGCATTTTGGGGTTCCCTGAATTCTATTATGTATTTTATGAAGTATGGTATTTCTTGCGCTCGTTCAATGCTTTCAGGATGCTGTTGGTGATATGTGAAGGATTTCTGTGCATAGCTAACGTGAACACTGAAGGAAGAAAAGAGCTCTTTAGTTCCCTCCTGTCTGTGTAAATCCTCAGATGTTCTGAGCTTCATTTTGATGCTCTTCAGAAGCATAGCTGGAGCATGGCTGAGAATTTAAGTGTGATAATCCCATGTTGCGAATAATATTATAAGTAATATTAAATGTCAAAAGATAACAAAAGGAAGACTGTCTTTTTTTTTTTTTTTTTTTTTTTTTTTTTTTTTCAGCCAAAGAAATAGAGAGCTATTCAAGTTATTCAAAGCAGTAGCATATTTTACAGGCTATGGTAGAAATCTGACTAACATCAGTGCTTTTTTTTTTTTAAATGCAGTCAGACTTAGCTGATTTGTACTTATTTTATACATATGTCAGAGCAACCAAAGGCAGTAAGTGCTAATCAATCTCATAACATGTGCCTTGACAGAAAATATTATAGGTCACAGAATCCAAAGCTACTGACCACCCACTGTGTTGTATTTATTATTAGGAAAACTCATAGGAAAGCTGCCACTCTCACCAAGTCTGTGCACAGAGACCCGGTAGTAGCTGTCACTCTTGGAGAAGTCGATTTGTATTGAAATTACAGAAAATACAAATAACAAATAAGTTTCTGGACTGCCAAATAATCGCCTATTCAGGGCACTTTATAAACTGTTCTTATCCACACTGAGTTTGAGTGAAATTCTGTGATGTGACAAAATGTTTATGAGCCATGTGGGGTTTTAATTTTTTTTTTTTTTTTTTTTTTAAATTTTCTTAATGAGTGCAGTCTTATTTGCACTGGTAGTGGGTCAAAAGGTTAGAACAAGATTTAGCACTAGCCAAAGAGGTATCAGCAAGGTGGCTGAGCAATGATGGCTGGAGTTAGGTCTGGGTTGAGCTTTGCACTTTTGGAAGACATTCAACCTCCTTCTGAACTTAAAATCTAGCAAAATGTAGCCAGAAGATAGACAAGGAGCTGGGTAAGAGACTAAGATGATGAAATTACGATAAGACCTTATTTACGTTGTGTCTAGAACCGAGTTCTCAGTTCAGTGTTTTCTTATTTTTTGGTCTACTTTGATATGTAATAAAACCCATGTCTTTTCAGAATGTTGCTAAAAGCATCCTGGCATGGCTTCCTGGTAGATGTTTTTTCAGGGTTCTGCAAGCCTTCAGTTTGGATGCAAACGCAGAAGGCCTGTCAAGTGCTAAGATCTAAAGTAGAACCAAGCATCCTTCTTCCATCAAAAAACTTATTGACGAGAAAATGATTTCAGGCTGACCAAAAATATTTTTGAATTCTGTTCGATTTGGCAAACTGTTTTGGATAAATAAAACAACAACAACAACAACAACAAAAAAAGGAAAATTTCAGAAAAATCTGCTTCATTTCATCTCTCTTCAAAATAAAACATCATACTATTGCCAAATGACAGATTTGAAATTTGTCCTTAGAAACAGATTTTTAGAAAAGGTTTTGTAAAACTTCACACAAAACAAAATGTTTTGGCTGACCCACAGTGATTCTTCCCCCTTCACCCCTGTCATCTCTTGAACAAATTGACAATGTTTATTTCAAGCAGAACTGATTTTTGTTTGGTTGAGTTTTTTTTGTTTTTCAGCTTTCCAGTTCTGAGTAGTGTTAAACCAACTTAGATATATGTAGCTGTGCACTAAGAAATCTCACAAACACTTCCTGCTCTCAGTGTTTTATAATGGCTTTCCTCTTTTAGTGCTGGCATTCTAACCCCTTGCAGCTTACAGTAACAGGGTTAATTTTTTAGTTCAGGGCAATAGGGAATTGTGTGAAATGGCTCAAGTTGTAGTCACAACGACGAGGTCTGCAACATCACATTTGTCTAGGGCTGACTGGATGTAAGATGCAAGTATCTACAGCACAAATATACTGTTACTATTAAGATCCAAACCCAAATCCCAAAGCAGTGCACTTTTCTCCACTAACATACCACTTTTTGCTATTTAACTGAAATATTCTCCAGATGCTTATCTCCTCTTTTCAACTACTCTATCTAGACACCTCAAGTGGCTACAGAGGCCCGGTCTTGTCAACAAATTTTGTATGTGCTTTTAGGGTTAATGAAGTGTAGCAAGCACTGTTGGCTTTGCTTGCTTAGCATGTGGGTGTCAGGACTGTGTAAACAGGCTGGCTAGCAGGCACTTTGGGACTAGAAGTGAGAGATGCTGGTGAAGTATTCACACTTGGGACTGCTGTCAAGAACTGGTCAGAGTTGCACAGGGATTGGAAGGGCAAAACCGGCATCAAAGTAATGAATCAATATAGCAACAGCAATATAAATCATTCCAGGATCTGACAGCCTAGCCCACCTGAGCCAGTGAAACTCTTAACCTTGTGTTTGACAGTATCTCTTTATTATGTTAGGAGGAGTTTGAACTTCTTGGTTACCTTATATGAGGTCTCCTTTATAAGTTATTAGATGGGCTTATATTGAACACAGTAACTGCAGCATTGTGTCCCACTAATAGAGGTTACACTGCAGGTAGCAAAATGTTGTAGTATTACATGATTGAGCTGGTGTAGATCATAGGTTGCATTTTGCTAGAGGCTTCTAACAATGAATACAAACTATACATTCACTTGGTATGGACAAAACTGTGTCCATCTCTAGTCTCCAGTGGTGGGACAGGATATAGAAGGGTTTACTGGGATATAAGGTTGAATTTCTGATTTGTATCACTGGGATTTTTGTGATGACATCATCAGGAATCTGGCTGTTCCCTCACATCACAAATATGTGTAGAGGCAGAGCTGAAGCACAAAGTGCAGTGTTATGTGGTAAGTTTACACATGCAATTAACATGCCAGCCAGTAAGAACTTTATTAACTGTGATTGCAGTGCAGGCAAGATCAGATAGGGATGTGAAATTTTGTAGCTATATTCCAGATGTCACTTGATCCATCCAACTCAGCTTATTGTTTGCAAAACTCTTCCCTGCATTCATGCCAGTCATCATTTTCTGACTCCTTCTCCTGCTCATCTTGCCTCTCAGGGAGGTAATGTTTATAACAAACTCTGCTTCAATGTAGGGATGCTGAGAGAGTTTCCTGGCCTGGCAATATTGTTGAGAGGAAGCTCTGTGCTGCTATTAATAGATTGCTGTATGTGGAAACTCCTCTGATGGTAAACCAGTTTAGGTGTCCTTGCACTATGATGGCCATTGCTAGGCACAACTGAGAGCTGGGAATTGAGGTTAAGCACTCCTACCACATTGCCTGCCAGGACTGAATTTGAGTGCTTGAAGACATTTACCACTCCCCCCCAATTAGTGTTGTGCATCTCATGTAATGACTCTCCTCTTCTGTTTTATTCTGCAACTAAGCTATGAATATCTTGCATTTCTAGAAAATAAAAATAAAATCCCTGTTCAACCCTGCAGCATCCTTTGTTTTTTTAAGAAAAGCTTTCTTTATCCTTTAAGCTATCAAGTTCCAGCTGTTCTGAGAGTTCACTGTTGTGTCAGGAAGGAATTACTTTAACACTTCCATAAAGTAATATTTGCAGACGAGTTTAGCTTTGATTGTTGTTCAAGGGACATTGTCTCTTTGCCACCACTGGCTGTTTCTCTACCTCTTAAGCAGTCTACTTTACAGCCCACCGTGAGCCATCTTCTCCCAGCCAGTGTAATGGTGCATGATTTCCACATTCAGTACCCTGACTGCCAGAGTTAGATCAAAACCTCATGACCCATATAAAATCTGTTATCAATTTTCTTATATATTAACAGACTTTAAGCCTCTGTTAGACTAACTATATAAAGTAATGAATTTTTTCTTTAAACAGTAGAAGCAAAGACATTACAGCAATTATTTTTATTCTGCAACATAAGTGGATTAGATTTATCACTGTTGGTTCAGATCCCACAGTAAAGTAGGTTTATTTATTGTTAGCTTGGGTTAACAAAGGGAAAGAGGTGTCCAAAATCCTTCCACATACATCTGTTAGATTTTTACATGGATACTCTGATGCTTGCTTTTACTCATTTGCCTCGTTCATTGCTCTCAGCCTGTAGAGTCAGAGTAGTGCTGGTGGGAGAGGGCAACCACTCCTCACAGAGCAAATTGTGTTGGGAAAGCACACAACTGAATGTGTAGTTGTGTCTTAACATAAAAATGAATGTGAGTATAGATTCTACAAAGATAATTGCCAAAGCCTTTTTTAAAAAGATAGGCAAATGGATGTGTCCCGTTCCTCTTAAGAATTAACAAATGTGTCAGGCTCTTCAACAGTTTAACAAAATGTATTTTTCTACTCTTAGGATGACAGGTTAGGCTTGGGTGTCTGCTGCCATGAGCAAAGGAGAGGTAGAGGAATGGGACTTAGCTGGGATGATGGGGGAAGATACTTCAAAATCAGACTTGCTGCCCCTGCTGATGGAAAACAGCTCAGGGTAATAATTGCTATAGTTTCTGCTCCTTCTCCTCCTCCTTGTAGCAATAGCTGGTACGCTGACCCCGTCTCAGGAGCATCAGTGCAAACTGTCTTGCTGCCCAGGGGTCTGGCCCTGGCAGCAGAGGAAGGAGAGCCCTGGGCTGCTCTGCTGCCCCAGCGACTGCCTATGCCTCGAGCTGCTAAATGGTGAATTATTCATCTAGCTTCAGGGATGCCTGATGGGTGCTCACTGGTTCAGAAAGGCTGGAGAGATGGCAGCTGGAAGCAGTCAGACATGCTGCTTCTACCTCTACGCTACTGTATACTCTCCCAATGGGGCTCCCACAAAGTGGTGCATATCTCAGAGACACTTAGCTGTGTGGACCCTGAAGGAGCTGAAAGGCTGAACTAAAATTGGGTGTCTGCATTTTAGTTTGTTAATCAAACACTTTTTTTCGCAAAAGAAACATGGCTTTCTCTGGAAGCCAGACCAAAGCCTGTTTGAGTAGTGTATTCATAATATGTTTAACTAAATAGTCTTAGCAGTCTCATAGGATGTATTTTAAATTACCTGCCCCAAATGTCTGTGTGAAGTTGTGGCATGTTTTTAAGCAGCAGATATTTTCACAGAAGGTGCATTGGTGCTTCTTCAATGAGTGTACATCTGATTTGCAAAGTACCTTGAAATCTTCTACATTCCTCATGGGAAATACTGTGTCTGGCTTGTATTTCTCTGCGGTTGGCAGATTCATTAAAAATCCTGGCAAGTTCTACATAATGATTTTGTAGCAATGACTGCTGGTTTTCATAACTTTTTAGTATGTCAGTTAATTCTTGCCTCATGACAGGTCAGTACTTTCACGATAGAGTTCTCCATTATTGGCTTGACATCCAAGCATCAACAGCCTGCTATTTAAAAGCAAACAGTGTCTAAGACACCATATATAATTATTTTGAAAGTCATACACTCATTTTTCTGCAATCAAGAGGTCCCACAAATTTTGCCTATTATAAGCACAAGAAATAATGATCAGGACAAAATTTCCATGTTTTTGTGTAATAATGTTGTGTTCTTAATTTTTTTGTAACTGGAAAAAACCCCACAGCTTGAGTTATCAGGGCAACATCACTTAAACAATCCACTTTCGACTATGAACTATAATTCATGGACCAATAGGAACATACATCATGGTGAAGTATTGAAAAGTATTGTATACGATCCTCTGGATGTATTTCACACTACAGATGATTTTTTTAAAATTTGAAGAAAAACTTAATGTTTTGCTTTAATATTAAAGTACAGCAAATACTTTATAAACCAGTTAGGGTCCATAGCAAGTTACTGGGTAAGTTTACATAAAGACATTGAGGCGCACCCAAACTGAAACCTGGGTATGAAAGACAGTGCCTGATGGAGCCCATAACAGAGTCCCTGACTCCTCATTCTCCATAGACAACATAAAATACTGGACTGCAGTCAGTTTTGTTGCCTTTAGTATGCATTCCACGTCCTCAAGATGGCATGGCATCTCTGATGTGAGAGTTTAAATATTCCAAGCAAATATTTATGTAATAAACATTTGCAATTTAGCTGTGATACTGAAAGGAATAGTAGTTTGGGGTTTTGTTTCCTTAGAAGAAGACCAAGGATCAAATTCTTACCAGATTAAATTAAAAACATTTTCTTCTTTGTATTTATGCTGTTGTCTGGGAAGAATGCATGGAGGGATTGGGTCTGTTTTCTAAATCATGAGCTTCTTTGAGGTTTACACATCGCTCCTATTCCACCATCCTCTCAGCTAAGTGGAGACTTGATTTCCACGATGCCTTTCATCTTCCTGAACAAATAGCAGTCTCTTCTCTTGTCCTCTGTAGTTTTCCCACCTGATTTCTTTCTGTTTTGAGTGGCTGAGAAAACTAGATATGCCATTTCTGATTCAGCAGAGGTCTCATTTATACTGTGTTCACCCATTTCCCTAGGTTGTTTTGTAAACAAAAACTTTTTTTGGCCTGTCTTCAGTTGTCTATCTGTATTAAAGACTTTACTTTTTCTTTCATATACGATAAATAGCACATGCTTGTTATCCTTCACAGGACAACATTGTCTCTTAATCTGAAAGAGCTCATATGCTCCATATTTCAGAGTTTCCACAATACCTGGAGACATCTTCAATGCAAACTGTGTAGCTGGCACATCCCTTTACTGTGCTGCTCTTTAAGTTCCTGTTGTCTGCTGAAACATGCAGAGACCTTTCTGCTGTCACCCCATTTTCACACCTTTTTTTCTGTAACTTTTCAACAGGAATTCCCATTTATTCTGCTGAGAGACTGGAGTGCTTATACCACAAAAGAAACGGTGATGGTTGCTCTTTCAGCCTCAAACTCCACACAGATCCATAAGAAAAGTGATTTGATTTTTATCTATGACAAACAAGTACAGTGCTTGAAGATGCAAATAATGAAATGTAGTGTCAAAGTGAGGGCTTTCAGAGGTGGGTGTTCGCTAGTGCTGGAGCCTGGCCAACCTAAGCTGCAGACCTGCTGCCGGCAGCGTTTCATCCTTTGTGTAACATGTGCTCTGCACGGAAGCTGAATGCACTCGAAGGGCCAGCCTGTGGCATTATCAGTCCTGTTTTGGAGAAACTGAGACGCTAGTTTAGCCTCTCTTAACTAAGCCCAACCTCCAAAATCCCAACCCAAATGTACCAGAAAACTTAACAGGGCGTTTGCTCTGTTTGCGATACTCTGCTTTGTAGGTTCTGCCTCGTCCTCCACCTTCTGCAGAGTGCCAGGATTTAGAAAGTGAGCTCCCCAGGGGAGAGTATCCAGGTATCCAGAAGAGTAGCAAGAGGAGAGGAAAAGGGTCCTAATCCTATCTGGTCCTTTGATAGCACCAAAACAACCATCTCATAGTAGGTTTTATATCACTCCTTGGCCGGGAAATACTCCAAAACTTTTCAAGACAAATGTTATCCTTCAATGAAATGCAACAGTCCCTTGTTTACTGCTTAAAGATCTTATCATCATAAAAATTATTACAAATTCTGATTTCCCTGTTAGTTTCTTGAGACTGTTAATAAAATAAAATTTAAAGATCGTATAGCTTCTTTCACCTTTTAGGGGTCCCAAAAGCTCTGCAAGCATCATAGAGGAATTGCTCTGTTCTGCAGAATTGCAATCATCTCCAGACTGAAATACAGCAATGATTTAGCATTGCTAGATACATTTTTAGAGAGAACATTAAGAGAAATGTCATTTGCAGTAGAACTGGAAGAGGGACATTGGTCGGCAGGATGTAAATTTCTGGTTGGAGTCTGACAAAGATAGCCCAGCAAAGTCTCATAAAGCAGCAGTGTGGGATTGTCAGTGTTTCTGATCTCATTGTGTCCTGTCCAGCATCAATGTCCTGCAGCATCGTGCTGCTGTGTCTGCTCAGCTCTGACTCAGAAAGGAGAATGTCACCTACTGAGTCACCAGTGTCCTCGGTCATTTTGGGTTTCAGTGGAAATTTTTAATACATGCGGAGAGACCAGAGTCAATCCCAAGTGCTTTGTGAATGAGCCTGATGCAAGATTCACTAGACAGAAGCAGGACTGGATTGCCTCTGCAAAGCTCCCCTTCTGAAGCAGACCTCTACAGCCTGAGCCAGTCTCCTCTCACCCTCCCGCTGCCTTTTATTTAAAGGATCTGTTTTGTCTGACCTGAGCTACTCACTTTTTATTTAGGCAGTGTGGAACATGTCGCTGCTCAGCAGCTCACTGAAGGCTGTGATCTACTATCATTATTTCATTTCAGTGCCTCATCAGCTCCTGATGTGCTGGTTGATACATTAGTAATGTTTTTTGCATGCATTTATCACTCCCAGGTGTCATGCAAATGTTACAGGGACTGCAGCTGGTGGTTTGCAAACCAGGTAGCAGAACTGAGGCTACACTTCTCAAGCAGAGACAACTGCAAAGCAAGATTTAATCTTAGCCACAGGTTGCAACCATGCCTATTAGATTAGATATCAGTAAGGTTGGTGCTTTTGAGATCAAGGCTGAGTCCAAATGACAAGTCAGGGAACGTGTGCAGTGCAGGACTCCAGGAACTTAGGGACTTGTATATATTAGCTGCTTAAAACCAAGGTCACTATTGATTGTTAGTGTAAGTTCATTTTTACTATAGCTTTGCACAGGAAGTGTTCTTTTGCAAAATACTGAATTCTAGTCATTTGGCCTACAATCTCTTTCACTGTCAATGAGTGTTAGATTCAGTGGATAATTACACTAATTTATTTCCAATAAATTTCAAATTAAAATGATATACTGTGGAGAGACCTGATTGAAAATCTTGCTGTTCTGTTCCTCATTTGAAAACTTATTTGCAATTAGTCAGGCTGTCAGATACCATGGGAATGTGTTTATTTATTTATTTTTTACTGAAGGGGGGGGCGGGGAGAAAATCTATTTCTGTAACCATGTGGGAAATCCTCTGGTAATCCTTCTTGTGCCAGCAAGATTTCGGAATACAGGGCTCATAGTTCACCATGAGATAGCTCTTGCATATTTTGCTTTAATATGTTGCTTGCTACACATACTTGCATTAATCACAGGCTATTTAGCGGGTGCAAGTCCAAAAAAAAGAAATCAGATGCTTGAAACTAGATGTAGGGTGTAGTCTTTAAATCCCTTCTCCCCTCCTCCCCTCCCTAGAGCCATAAGCATGGATTTTACTTCACCTTCACCTTCTCAGGGCTCTGACCTCCAGCTCACATGGAGCAGAGGCTTTGTGTTGTATGACTGCCAGAGCAGCAGAGCAAGGTGTTATACTGCACTACTTGTCCATAGCCTTTTGGCCACATCATTTATCCAGAAAGTTAGAAACAGAAGTTCACTTTTCTTTTCATGAAAACACTCCAGCTGCCTGGCAAGTGTATCCCCCAGGAGGAAAGCACTCTTCCCACTCATCAAGGCTGCACTGGTTACAAGGATTGGAGAAGAAATATTGTAAGGGCGAGCAAGAATTTTTCATATCATGGACAAGAAACTCACTCAGCAGGCAGAAGGGATCATGCTGCATTTTGTTGCCTGTTGATACCCAACTTCTAATGTAGTTTCTTTCATGTGAAAATACAGAAGCAGTTCTGGGAAGAGCACAGCATTTCCACCCGCCCACCAGTGACTTAACCACAGAGGTACTGAACTGGTTTTTCTCTCCCACATCTTCTTCCTTGTTATTGAACAGTTTTTTTCTCCTTCTTTTTCCTGTTCCTCTTCATGCTATAGCTTTACACCTGGCCTTGCTGTGTGGTCAGTTTATGGAAACCTTTTGTATAGCAGTCTTACTGCCCTGCTGCTGATCCTAAAAGAAAAGACAGTATAGTTTGAGGTGTTTCCCAAATCGTTTGAAGTAGGGTAGTAGGGTTAACTCAGATCAGCAAGTGTCAATATTGTCTTCTACAGCACCAGATCCTGTATGAAGTTGTGGAAAGGGATATCGCTTAACACAAGAAGCTTCTCTTCTGGAAGTGAGATGAAAACATGTAAATAAACCAAGATATAAATGAAAACAAGGGACAGAGAGGATGGACTGACAAACCGTAGAATTCTTATTGTACAACAATCTAGAAAGTATCAAATAGCAGAAAAGTCATGGGCTTTCACTGTCCTGATAATAATGATGAGGAAATGTTAATAGTAGTTGCAATGATTTTGGATTTGTGGCAATGTGGCCAAACATTATCTTATTTAAAAAGTGGGCTATGTAAACTCACTTAGTCTTAGTCCTGGACATGATTTTTTTCCTACTATATACCAAGAGAAAAGGAGTTTTTTATATATATATATTCCCTAACAAAATCACCCCTCTGAAGGCAAGATAACTTTCTGAATTGCAGAATGAGCTCCTTAAAGTAAATGGGCCATTAGTGATTGAATTCAATCATCCAGACAGTAGCTCTACCTGGCACTGGGGCCAAGTGTAGAATTATAGATTTTATTCCACTCCATGGGCAGTCATCAAGAGCTCTCCAGTGACAAAGAAGAAGGTACTTGCTGGGTCAATCTGAGAGATGGCTGCATCATGCATAGGTACGTGCTAGACAGTTTGGATACTAACGGGTGTGACGCTGCAGCAAGCATGATGCCTTTCCTGCACACCACAGCAGCCATGTGAGACCTGCGTACAAATTGGTGGTGGGTAGGAGAGGAAGACGTACTCTCCCATATTACTGCATTTTTGCTATTATCTTAGCCCTCCTTCAGTCAGTTTACCTCTGTATGGGAACTAACTGAATCACTGGTGCTGGGGGTCGTGATGACCTGAGCTCTTCCTTCATGTGCTTGGTACTTGCTTGGTCAATGCGTGCCTACAGCAGACACACCCATCTGCCCCTGTGACCTCTCTCTAGGAGGTCTAGCTGCCCTCTTACTTCTATCAGTTTGTCTGCACAGTCCTGATTCATTAAGACAGGTGAAAAAAACCACAACCAAATCCCACCTTTTCATAGTATGGGGGTGGGTTGTGTTTTAAACAAAAATCTTGCTTAAACTCACTTTTAAATTCTTAATAAACACTTAGCTGGTGCAAGCAGGCAGAGATATAAGGACAGGAGGGACTGAGAGAGCAGCAGCAACCAGGGGACCGATGAGTAAATAAAGCAGCTCCAGTCAGTGTCCTCCTACCTCCAGGTTATTTCATCAGCCCCACATGAGAAGCAGACAGCTTATTTCATCTGCCTGGAGACATGGATTGATATGTCTTGGGGGATGTGGTGCAGGAGGAGAGAAGTTTGAGATTACTCACCTCTCTGATTGCTCCTGTGATAATGTGCTGCAGAATCAGGGTGGTGTCTGATTACAAAAAAAAAAAAAAGATAATATTGAGAGATCTGCTGGACATCTGTAATAATTTACATGGCTTTCTGTGTCTGAAGAGGGGCAGCTAACTTTACAAGGAGAGCATCAAATTAAAACCTGCTAGGAACCAAACCCACCTGCTACCTACACAGCAGACACACAGACACACGCAGACACTTGTTCTGCCTAAAGGGTAAACACAAGGCTCTCATCTCTCAAAGGTGTGAATCTTAAAAGCAGTAACTTAGTGGAGGAGGCGCTGGGAAACCAACATGCAACTAGGGCTGGCAGCATCCTAAATTTACAGTTTATAGCTGGGATGGTAACATTGACATAGGTGGGTTATAAACACATTCAGAGGCTACATTATGGTGTCGGTAAAAGTTTCATATTATCTGTTTTCTTCAGTTTGAACACCTAGGCTAGCTAGCCTTCCTAGTCCACTCCCATTTCTTTTCTAATTTGACAGGGAAACAGTTCAGTGAACTAAAAAATATAGTTCAAAGTAAAACATATTATCTCAGTTGTTGGACAGCATCTACTCAGATAGCCATAGGTATTTGGGTCCAACAGATTTGCATAGGAAGCTCACATAGCAAAAAGAATATGACTGTAAAGCTACCATTTCACTACAAAAAACTTCAGGTTTTCTTTGCAGGCAACAAATTGCTCTGTGTGAATAATAACTGTTTCACTAATGTAGCTCTGCATTATCCTCCATAGGCAGCCTCCCTTCACAGGCATGATTGTAGGATAACATGCTGCAACAAAGTCTGGCTTGGGCTTCCAGGTCTTTGATTAGAAGGAACTTGAAGGGTTGAATGGATCAATAGAGTCAGTTTTAATTAGGATATAATAGTGAGTGTCAAAAGCTGCCAGACTCTGACTAAAGCAGAATAAGAAAAGATCAGGAGCCAGCCTCAAAGGTGAGAGAAAGAGCAAGTCTATAGAAGATGGGGATTTTGAGGGAAGTGCGAACATCACTGATAAGGTTTAGGAAAGGCCAAACAACAGGAAAGTAGGCAGCACATGAACTAGGATCTTGGCACAAAAAAATAACAATAAATATTTTTCTGAAGTTGTTCTGTAGATGCTGAGTATATTACTAGTGAAATCAGTTGCACCTCAGTCTGGATCCATTTCTTGGTGCAGAGTGACTGCCTTCAACTTATATTCATCTAAGAAGACAGAAATGTTAGATAGTGCCAAAGCATGAACTGAATTTTGATAAGCATTTGCTTTTAAAAGGTTGTACAGAATTTGATTGCAATCAGCAGCTCAGGGTATGCTCGTCATTTTCAGACACCTTCCATATGCTTTGATATTTGGCTGTAGGTACATGCACAGTCAGAATTTTAGCAAATAATTTAGTTGTTCGTACACAACTATTCAGAGCCTGATTTCAGTCCATCTCCTTGATTAAAGCCCATATATTTCATTAACTCAGCTCTACAGTAATGCCAAAGCTTTGCCTTTTGGTATATTTCTCTGGTTATCATGTAGCTTTTTTGATAGAAAATTTGTGCAATCCTTTATAAAATACATGTTAAAAGATTAAGTCATGTTTCATTTTTGTCATGTTGAATCAGAATCTGTCACATGCGCATGTGGAATATCACTTAATAGTTTAATTTCTTTCAATGATAAAGCTATTCTACATGGCAGTATTGGGACTTTATTTACTTAACCTTCTGCATCCCTTAAAGTTCTGCTGGAATAAAACCACACCTCTATTTGTCATTATAACTAAGTATTTGAAAACTAGATCAGCATTTGGGTGCTTACCTCTGATAAGAAAATAAATAGGTGGTTATTATAATTAAGCAAAAGGCAAATGCCTTCAAAGGGTTGGGTATTTTATCTTACTTTACAAAATGGTAAGAGAAATCAAGCTGCCTGATGGGCTCCCAGCCAAATGGTTATCATACTATAACCACATGGGTCAAATTGTTTGCCTAATCACTTTATTTTCAAACATATGCACACAGAATAAAAACTGTATAGCTCAGAGGAAAATGTAATATCTTAGATGTCTCAAAATAGTCTATATTTATCCCTTTCAGTGTAGTGGGTGTTTCATGATATATTTTGATATTTGGCTGTGGACGTGTATCTTTTCATAGATGCAGTTATGCTGCCTTGAGAAGTTTTTGCCCTTTAGCTTATTTTCAAGTACTTATCACTGCCACTTTTTTGGAGATGACAACTTCAAAGTTTCACTACTTGTGAAACTTCAGCCATTTCAGTCAAGATAAGCTAGGTTAACAAAAACCTAATATTTAAACTGAGACAAGTCTAACGAATTAGATTAGTTTGAAGAAAAGAAGCAAGACAATTGTATTGTAAATATCCATCTGTCCGTGTCTTGCCAAGAATTTCTGAATCCCTCAAGCAGACCCAGCAGAGAGCCTGAAGAATCAATCTTTTGTAAAATTTTGTGGCTAGATATTAATTAGCTCATACTCTATTTTTTTTCATCTGATTTACGAGAAAAAGAAAATGTGAAGAGTATGTTTAAGTGAAATAGGAAGAACATTTTAGGAGCACTTTTTCATATTTGGGATGTGGGGAAAAATAGTGAATGAAGTAATGGAATAACAGCAAATGGAAAAGGTTCATCATAAGCTTGATTCAGTGAAATTACTCTCTGGTGCCAACACTGAGCCACAGACAGTAGTAACAGATATAAGAAGTTATCTCAGGGACCTGAGAAACCAAGTAACAGGAGGAAGAAAGGACAATTTTCATCCATTCTTGCAAAGAAGATCCCTCTATCCCATCCCTCTCAGTTCAGCTCAGCTACATACAGGAAATGAGAACAAAGGGAAATGGCAACTCCCAACAGCCTGGAGCAATGGTGAAAATCACATTTCCCCATCCTTCCAGTATCAGATCACTGTAGTCCCCTCTCACTGCTGCCAGCGCTCTTCAGATGGATTCTTACTCTTAGACATATTACTGTACAGAGAGGTAAACCCACTCCTATATCCTATTTAGGCTGATCATAATGAAAAAATGATTATGACTGAGACCTGTTGTACAGTGGAGCATAACCTTCCCTGAAGTGCTCACAGCTCCATTGCAGGAGGTGGACACTTGCAGACTGGAGGAGCCCATGGAGTCTGCAGAAGAGAGCAGCACTGTACTGTTTGGGAAGTAAAAAGGGTGATCTGCTTGATCTTGAGACCTTATAGTTGTCTTCCAGTAAGTATTTCAAGGGGGCCTACAGGAAGCATAGGGAGGAAGCCTTTAACAAGGAATTCAGTGATAGGATGAGGGGTAATGGTTTTAAATGGAAAGAGGACAGATTTAGGTTAGATATTAGGAAGAAATTCTTTACTGTGAGGGTGGTGACAGACAGGAACAAGTTGATCAGAGGTTGTGAATGCCCCCTTCCTGGAAGTGTTCAAGGCCAGGTTGTATGGCACTTTGAGGAACCTGGTGTAGTGGAAGATGTCTCTGCCCATGACAGAGGGGTTGGAACAAGATGATCTTTAAGGTCCCTTCAAAACCAAACCGTTCCATGATTCTGTGACAGGTTTTTGACCCAGGAGAAAAGGAATAATAAAGGAAAGGGAAAGTCAATAGAAGTAAAAGTAACACTAGTATGAATGCTTGAAGCAAGGGCTATATCCAGGAAGTTAACAATGTGGAAAGCCTGATAGCGTATGCTTTAATTTTTCAGAGAGGCTGCAGCCTGCCTATGGGAGCTCACCACTGCACAAGGCCCTGGGGTTCTTTCCAGCAATAATATGTTCTGAGTTTTTCCTCTAATTTTTCAAACAATAAGCATATAGGGCAAAAAGGCAGCAAACAGCTGTCGTAGCATGGCAGATGATATTTATGTTTTTTTGATTCTGAATGATAATGGCAAAGGGCTAAATCCTGACCTTTTTTACACCAGTGTCTAGATCCCATCAGAGTCATCTCAGCATTATGAATAAAACTTAATTCTCCTCTTCCAAGTTAGCAAAATGTCTTCTGTGCTGTTAGCAAAACAGCAGTGTTTAGGAGAGGAAGGGAAGAGGAAGCTGGGACGCCACAGGGCAGCGACTGGCTGAGTTTCAAAGGGGAAGCTAAGAAGGAAGAATTGAAGTTTGGGGTCTTTATCCTCTCTTACTCCCTCCTCACCACACACACACTTTCAAGATTCAAAAATCTGCACCGTACCCTTCACTCCATCTGCTTACAGCCATAATTAAATCTGTCTCCTGGAAAAAAACTCCATGTAAAAACCCTGCTTCCATTCTTACGGTCCAGCTGCTCCCAGAATTCAACTAAGTCTGGAAAAGGGACAGATGTAGGTTCATTCATGCTGTAGAATGGGAAAAGGATGGGCTGCACCTCATAAATCTGGTTGAATGGTCACTACTCCTACAGAATTTCCTTAAAGGATGATGAATGTGACTTCCCATACTACCTGTAAGGGCAGCAGCAGCAGTGTGTGGGCCAGGTGGATTCGCAGACAGGGTGGGAGCTGCCAAGCCTGGCAGTGAGGAAGGAGCAATGGTAGGGTGAAACCTGGGCTTGCCAGTGGTACTGCAAGAACCATAAACCCAGGGCAACTATTAAGAAAGGGAAGCTTATGCACAAACAGGTGCAGTAAAGCACACCACTGGAGGACTTTGTAGGTGAAATCATAGCTCCTTTGAAATCAGCATGAAATTTGCCCTTGAATTCAATGTAGCAAGAATGTCCCCCCTTCTTATCAATACTACTTTGTTTGCCTGCTAAAAGAGAAAAAGTTCTGTTAGCTTTTGATAAGTTTTATATTTCTACTTTTCAAATCTCCAGAAAATTATAAAAACAAACAACAAAAAATTTAATTGAAAACACATGAAGTTGCTGAGTGACTAGCTATGCATCTATCACAACTTTAAAAGCACTAAAACAAAGAAATGAGTAGTTGGTATAATAAATCCTTACACTTTACCCATCATAAACAAAGGGATTACTTCAATTAAGAGCAAAAATATTAATTCTTCATTGAAAAACAACTACTCTGTCTCATGAACTGTAGGATTTTAATATACAATTTTCCTTTTGCCATCTGATATTTTTAAGTGACAGCATTGATAAGGGAGCCTCCACTAATAAGCTTTGTTTAAATATTTTAATTCTTTCAGAATTATTTTGAATTTGTAATTGAAAGGAAGACCTTGATAACAGTATGGGTCAGCTCCTTGGCAAGAATAGGTAGAAACCAGATGTTCATCTGAGAACCACTTATGGTCACACTTTCCATTTCTAACTAGAAGTTTTACAGGAATAAAAGAAGCTGATGTTGGAGTATTAGACAGTTTGTTTCGAGAGACTGTTGAAATTTGTTCTGTTATTCCTTTTGTCTGAGCTAAGAATTCCAGTACCCAAGGTTATATCAAAACACAGCTGTCTTAAGTATGTGTATGTCTGTAATGCTGTGATTCCCTGTAAGACCCCCCACATTTTTGTCTTATTTGACTGACAAATCTCTCACCTAACACAGGAAGAAGAAAATTATGCAAAATCTTAACTGTCACTTAAATCTAAATTTCTCAATTTTTGTGGTTACTAACAGGAACAGAATGTTGTGTTGTTGAACAAATCCCTAGAGACTAAGATAAAATACTTCCAAAAGGATATGAATTGTTCCTATTAATCTCAATGGCATGTTAACTGTGATATAAAGTAAATTGGGTTTGCTATTTATCCTTTCTTACATAAGAACAAAGTTTAAAAGTGTCTATCAACTAAATTGATAGACATAAAATGAAAAATGAACAAACAAAGGACACAGATATGCCACTACCTGTGGAAATGATCTACACATGGCTTCAGCGTATAAAAGAAGACTGAAGAACAAAAGAGGATTAAATAATGAGGTACTCTTATACAAAAAAAAAAAGTCAACACTGACAAATGTGAGACAGAAAAAAAATTACATCATTATGTAGTAGAAGGGCTTTACATTTATTTTTCAAGTCCTTATGATTCTTGAAGTATTAGCTAGAATCAATACATGTTGCATAGATGAGAACACCTGCATATAACAATTCAAACTATGCTTTTAAAAATAAGATACCTAAAGGAAATGGAGGTTAAGCTCTCCCAGATTTTGAGCCCCAAGGAATTCTGATGACAGCCTCTAACTGCCAAAATTGCTCAACTGAACAACAAACAAGTGTCTTCACAGAGCCAAAGAAGCTACTCTGTCTTTAAGGTGGAATTTTCTTTCCAAGCTTGACTACAACAATGTTGTCCAGAATGATTTCTGATTTTTAATGTTTGGCAAGAGTTTTTGAGCTTGTTGGCCTCATCGGCAAGATAAAATCTTATCAGATTTTACAATATAAGAAAATTATCAAACTTTTGTGTAAACTAATGTGAAAACTTCTCAGGTTAAAAAGGGGATCTTAATTTGCATAAATTATTCATTCAAAGATGATGACAATACAAACATATTATGGAAATGATGCAATTTCTGCAACTGAGAACTCAAGGTCTCAATCCAGATTCTCTGGCACTGCTGCTTAGGTAACTATTAAATAAAAGTTTTAAAATATAAAGTCACAAACAGGTCTTTTTAGATGGTGTACCTATTTGTATCACATAAAAACATTTAATAAGGTGAATAAAAACAGTCCTGAGACTACAGAAAGCCCGTGATATCTCCAGCTTTCCAGACCATATGGAAGTTATAACCCTTTGTCCTTCACCTATACCCCTATGATTGATATTTCATTAATGCAACAGGACTTGTATAACAGTGTTACAAGAGTATAATTTTACATAATTTTAAATGACAGGATAGCATTACATCTTTGTTTCACATGTATTGAAATTTAGAGGGCTTCATTTCGTGAAGACTTCAGAGATAACATAGAAGCAGGGAGATGGATTGAGCTTGCTCACAGCAGGGAGATGGATTGAGCTTGCTCACAGATGACTTTTGAGCACCCACCTCCAATCATGAAATTCAACATGCTGAATTAAGTGCCCCAAAGTTGAGACAATTCAGGTCTCTGAGAGGTGATATACAACAGCTGAATATGAAGAGTTCCTTCAGTAGCATGAGAGGCACCTCTACACCCAATGAGAGTGGCAAAGAGACAGGCCTCTGAATCTGGTTCCTGAACTGGTATATTACATTAGTTTTTGGATGTGAGCATCCATGATGGACCATTGACCTCTTGTTTATCTCATGGTTATCACAAGTTGAAAAGCAGAGACTTCAGCTATATTGTATTATTGCATATGATTTGAAAAACTGTCTCAGAACCTGCAGAATTCAAGGTGACTATGTAAGCCTGAAACCATTTATGAAGACAGAAACAATTGGTTTTGAAGATCTGTCATAGAAGCAAAACATTTCACTCCACAGATCTATGCACTGCATACAGTACCTTGTGTTTAATTTTGATCATTTCTGCAGATGCTTTAACAGCCCCCAGGATGTTAATAATTCCACCCTAGGATTCAAAGAATTGGGATGAGATTTACTATTCCACCTTGTTCCTTTGAAATTGTTACTCTGTTATTTCCTAGATTTGGTTACATTTTCTTTTCCTCATTAACCCTTGGTATACACTGAAGTGTATTACTGATACTGGAAGTGTAGTGCCAAAGGATTCCCCATTGGCAAAACCACTTATCTAAAGTAAATGGAAGTCATTCTCCTCGTATGGAATGTTTATAAAATTAGAGATATTGATTATCATGCTTTCAAGATTGACAGAATAGGACGAAATAGCAAACACTGGCAAAGAATATTTGGAAAATAAGCACTTAGTGCTCTATGCATTCTGATCACATCAGATATATCAGTAATTTTGATAAATCGGATTTTATTGTTTCTGAATTTCCCATTGTAAGCTCCTCAGTGGATAGAATGTAGGGGTCTAGAAACAAAGGTGTTCTTCAAGGCAATCTCAATGTGTGATTGCAGATCACAAATTTTTTGATTGCAGATTAAATCCTCTTCCCTCTCCTCAAATAATTACAACACGTACAAGGGTAGTGGAGTCTTCCAAGGACTGTTAGGATTTTTCCAGGTCTCAAAGCATCCTGCCTATATTAGCAATTAACACACCTTCCTTTTGGGGGATCAAGCACGTGTGTCGATTTTCATGGCTTTGGGAGAACACAATCTGTATGTCAGGGACATAGAGATGAAGCGTACATAAAGCATCTTCTTTCCCCCCCTCCTTGAAAGTTTCCTATATCTCCACAAATTCTGTTGGGATTTTTGTTGTTGTTTGTTTGTTTGTTTGTTTTTTAGGCCTCTTATGCTACACAAATAATTTCTGTCCATCTTTTGGACTTGCTGTATCCAATTGGAAGCATGGACAATTCCAGGTGGTTTAGTGTCTTCAGCTAAAGGAAGAAGTCTCCACACCTTTTAGATGACATGCATCTAAAGTAACTCATTTACTGAGGACTCACAACCATTCCAGAACTTCCAGTCTTCAACCATTTTAAAACTGGAAAAGCTCCTCCCTAGATCAGCAGTGCTGAATACATCCTAGGACTTGCTGCTATGCAACAATTCTGACAGACTGGCAACACTGCAGGGCACAGAAAATGTGGTGCTGACCTTTTAAATAGGGGTGAGATTATAACAACACAACTGATTTGGGTCAAGCTTTCAGTTCCAGACCTTCCTTATTGGTCAGAACCATGTCATGTGAGCAATATTCAGGTTGTCTGGTGCTCCTTTTGCAATTTTGTGCCACAGTCCTATAGATTAACTCACTCTAGCCTTAGCAATTTTAGTACTAAAGGCAATTCAGCCTTGTTTGGTAACAGCAGATGCTAAAATCCAAGGTACTCTCTGAACTAGCTTATTGTTCTCTTTCCAGGATGTTGTGCCATCAATGTTCATCTCGGCACAGCAATGGAAAATCAGACCTACTTAAGCTTGGAGCCTGAAATAAGATGGCATTGTGCCTTGGGGCAAATAATATGTCAGGGCTGTTGTTCCTGTTTTAGCCCTGCCTGTGGACGAGGCTGGCCTCCCTTTTCCAGCAAAGTATTGTAAAGCTCATACAATCTCCCCTTGCCCTAGCAAGCTGTATAACCATTTGCTGTTAAAGTTTGATACTGTTTCAACAAAGGGAGATCCAAAACAGCAACTGAGAGAAAAACTGATAGCAATGTGCTGTGAGATTGATTGATCTACCTATGTATCTATCCAACTTTTTTTTTTTGCTTCTGTGACCACTATACTCGAGCCAGACACAGCACCTTGCTTTTGTAGGAGTGCTAACTATCCAGTTTTCTCTCCATCAGGGTTAACAGCATGCCTCCTACCAGTTTTTGATCTTTCACAGGTGCTAATTACCCTCTATCTCTCAAGTTGCTCAGCTGATCAGCAGTTTTGCAAGACCTCATGAAGACGCTGCATGCTTACGAGCTGCTGTTTTTTTTCGGAAAGGAAAGGAAAGGAAAGGAAAGGAAAGGAAAGGAAAGGAAAGGAAAGGAAAGGAAAGGAAAGGAAAGGAAAG
>JANIJG010021590.1:18817-34134 GCA_024611175.1 Megaceryle torquata | reverse complement strand
CTCCTTTCTAATTTAAAACCATTGCCCCTCGTCCTTTCACTCCAGGCCTTTGTAAACAGGCCCTCTCCAGTCTTTTTTTAAGCTCCCTCCAGGTACTAGAAGGTGGCTATTAGGTCTCCCCAGAGCCTTCTCTTCTCCAGGCTGAACAATCCCAGGTCCCTCAGCCTGTCCTCATAGGAGAGGTGCTCCAGCCCCCTGATCATCTTTGTGACCCTCCTCTGGACCAGCTCCATCAGGTCCATGTCCTTCCTGTGCTGAGGGCTCCAGAGCTGGACGCAGTATTCCAGGTGATATACTGTTGTATATAACATTTATGTTTGTAGGTCTGCTACTTTCCTTAAGTTTTCTTCTGCTATCAAGTGTTAACTGCATTGATGCTATGTTTAGCCTGTAATTCATTAACTAAATAATTTTTTAATGTTTAAAAATAACTTGGAAGGTTATTAATTTAAAGGGCTGATAATTGTCCCATACTCATCTGTGGCCAGGTTGTTGCGGACTAGCAGTCTGACGTTCAGTGCTTGGGCAATAGCTTCCACAAGAAACATACTTAGTTTACAGTGTGACACCTTTAGTGTTCTTGTAGACCTTTACTTCATATAAAAGATGGAACTGAAACTTTGGGGTCAAAACCAGTTGGTAGCTTTTTCTTACCTAGGAGTGGAACTTTCTGCCAGAACAGTAACGGTTGTGCATGGGAATGTCAGGGAAGAATGGCTGTTACAGATTTTGTTAGGTTTTTTTTTTTCATCCTAGGTCTGTGTCTTTGCAGTTTTAACACTGTTATTATATAATGTATTTATAGTTGAGCCCATCATCTTAACATTTTCTTTCATAGTATCTCTTTTTTTGCAGTAGTATGTAACTTTTCCTGGTGTGGCTTAAATTTTCCTGAAAACGCATCCAGATTTGTTAGTATGGGTTTTTTCATAAGGAGTTCTTAATTTAAATATGCTTTATAATAATTTCTGTGTTGATGAGCCTCTGTTCATAGGTTAATTTACAAATAAGCTACTGGAATTGTGTAATTCAGTTAGTTCTTGGTAGTGATACAGATAATATCTTAAGCATCTTCCTGCCCAAGTATTTTGCTTTTATTATTGTTGCAAGTAAAAAAATTGCATTTGTTTTGCAGCTGACCCTTCATCTCCTAACTAGGAATACCAGCCAAACTTGATAGGGTAACATTAAGTATGCTTGGCTGAGTAATCAGAATTAAAGTGGTCAAAGTTGGAAAAGTCCTGCTAGCAAAGAAATTCCAGGTAAGCTGTGTACTTTCAACAGCAGCAGTGAAGAACCAGGGTTGGTACTTTCAGTTATACCTGTGTGTCTTGGGGGCTGGTGAATTCTGTCAGTGTCAGGGGAAAGCAGAAAGGCCAGTCAGCATATAAATTGCTTCAGCTGCAGTCAGAAGAGAGTGACTGAGAGCACCATTTCACATTGTGCTCAATTGTATCGGAACAGGAGATGCTTTCTTCCTCCCAGTCTCTCCCCAAGAGGAAGACAAGTTTCTCCACTGCATACCTTCTGGATCTAGCAGTCACATATCTGTAGGGTTTTCACTTCAGTTTATTGATCTGGTGGGTAACTGATGCACCAGAAAATGAATGTGTATTTTTCCTCATTAAATTGGTGACTGAGTTGGCTTCTATGCAGAGGGGTCAGGGATGTGCAACCTGGGAGACAAGCTGCACTGGGAGACAAGTTGCAGTGGAACAGGTTCCCTTTTTTGTGTCAGTTTACTGTGAATATAGTTTCCCTAATTTATAAGGCTCTTAATCCCTGCAGAAAATTGTGTGAATAAGCTTCATTACATTTCATATTTGCTTTTAAAAGTTTTTTTTAACATGACTTCATGTTTTTTATGCTCATTACAAGCTCTCTGAGGAAAGATGCAAGTAGTTTGTTTTGTTGTTTTTTTTTTTTTTATTATTATTTGCTTTGTTTTTTCAATTATCATCAGCAGTAAAAGGTAAAATTACAACCTCTGTTACAATTTTCTCATCTCCCACCCCCCATCTAGTGCCACTTTTTTCCCCAGTATGCTGGTTGTTCATTCTGACTATAGAGAGAACTGATCACATATCCTGCCTTCCCCTGATTGCTCTGGGAGGAATTCATCTATGTATAGATGAATTTGAATGTTTTATAAAACTGAAATTGTTAGGCTGGTGCTATTTCTTCTTTAAAACATTACTTTGAAATGTTTAGTGAATAGAGAGAGGTCCTAGATTTCTGCCTGACGATGTTACTTTAGGATTACAACATGACAAAATTTTTTTTTGTTCCCTCAGTTTACTTCAAGACATTATCTTTAGCATCTCTGCCTCCTTGAAACTTACCTTAAAATTGGAAGAAAGTTTGAAGTTTGTTTTTTCCCCATTCATTTTAGCCTTGACATTGGTGTGCCTTACACGATATTTGCTTTTAGGGTTAGAGAAATCGCTGAAAAGTTGAATGTCTTAGCTTTCAGAAGAGATGGGAAATGGCTGCATTTAGCTAGATAGGATTAGCCACCTCCTGTAGAAAGGAGGAATAGTGCAGATGTAAGGGTAATCATAGGGATGGATATGCAAATGAGAGAAGTGTGCTTGAAAAACAGGTCCTGAGAAATGAAAGGTATTAACAATCTTGCTTTTTACTTACCAACTGAAGGAAGAGTTTTAAGGGCAAAAAGTATTTTGGAGAACAATGTTTTTATTTTGTGCTTCTTCCCTGCCTTTTTTTATACAGCCTTCCTGCAATAAGAAACAATACTCTGAAGTCCTTCTTTTCCACTATGAAATTACTGTTAGGTGTTTTTCTGCCAGGATTTATTGTTAAGTTATGCAGATGGCTTTTTTTTCCTAGAGTACAGTAATGTGTACAAGATCTTAGTGAGCTAGAAGATTGGAACACCAAAACTCTTTTTACTGCTCTCCCCTCCAGCTCAAAGTTGCTTTTGGTGCTTTTTGTTCCACTGGTAGGATGTGGCATGGATCTGTGTGCTCTTGTTCTCTTGAAAATTTGGGAAGGCATCAGGTAACAGATACTCCTTCCAATTCCTTTCCCAAAAACATTGGTATTCATTCGCCAACCAATGATATTTAAAAAAAAAAAAATTTTTTTTTTTTCCCTCTCAGGAGGAAGATGATCCTGTCTTTAAGAGGGATGTGTTGCTTTTTACAAGTCTAATTGCATTCACCTTCCATAATCTGAAGACTTTTCTGTTCTTACAAAATTTTCATATCAGAACTTTTAAGAAGGACTGTATCTGTGATTTGACTTTGTTTTAATGGAAATCACTACCATAAAAAAAATAAACAAACCACACAACAAAAAACCCCAAAGAAACAAAACCCCAGACGTGAAAAGATTGTGCTTTTCTGTAATTTACCCAAATTATCTTAAGGATAGCAAATTAAAAAGCCAGACATGTCCTTGATATCAAGTCAAATTTAATTATACTGTTAAAAATCTTATCAAGTATATCACCATGTTTGTAACAGTAAGTCCTATTCATATGTCAGCAGCAGTCAGAAGTTATGGGTGATTTATGATTTAATGTTGACTGCTCAATACTGAAATGAGCAGTCAACATTATGCAGAATGCTGAGCTCAGGCATACAAGATTCAACTGTGAGCATAAGCTCAAGTACCTCCATTATTGTATGTCAGTAGTAGGTTTTAATGTGAACAATTTATTTTTTTTTAATTTTTTGTTACTGTCTCTGGAGGTATAGTCACACTAGGAATACATGACATGTATTTTATTCAAATGTCCATGCTAGTCACAGAATTTTTGTATCTTGCTAACTAGGCTGTTGTTTTTTTTTTTCCCCTGTAAGCACTGTACCAGATTTATACAGGATGTATTTAGCAAAAGATACAGTTCTGTTTGTACAAACTGTGAACAAATTCCTGCTGCTGTGTTCTAAAAAATAAAAGAATAAAAAAACTGCAAGGTTTTTTCCTGCTCTTGACAAAAGTTTTCTCGGGAATGCATTTATAGTCTTTAAGATTTTTGTTACTGTTTTTTTGCTGCCCTTATGGTCATAACTGTTCTGAATGCAATAGCTGCAACCACTTACAGTATTCACAAATATAGCAAAACTGCAAGAGAAGACTAGGCAAAATTGGATTTATAGTCCATTCTGTTTTCATTTCAGGATCTTTCTAGAACCAAGTCCATTTATTTAAGCTTACAGCTTCCCTCAGAATGGGGAATTTTTATAAGGTGATTAAATAATAGGAGCATGTGATGCTTTCATTATGTTGGAACAGAACACTAGGATTTTACAACAGATAGAAGTCCTGTACTTCAGCAGGACTTCAGTTTGCTTCATCTTAACTCGTTTTTCTGATTAGGCTGTCTAATCCTCAGTGTTAGTTGCCCAGAGTGCTACAGGTTGATTAATGAAGTGCCTTTCTTCTGCTGTTCTAGGTTGAAAGGTACTGACATGAAACCCACTAGTGCCCTGGAGAAGTTAGAGCTGCTGATTCCGGAGTTGTACTGTGTGTGGTGTTTAGCAGCTCTAACTGGATTCTGGTTAGTTCTTTGGTTTTGACAGATGCAGAGATAGTTACCTAAAATCCTGTTCGCTCTTTGCATTACCAGCAGCTATGGGATGACAATTTGCAGTTGTGTTCTGATCAGAATATTGTTTATCTTTGAAAAAGAATGGTTGCAATACATTTAGGGACAGCTACATTGGCTTTAAAAAGATTTGACTGGCAATATGTAGTGCCTGTGTTTTCTCCTACTTCAGCTAATTGCAGTGTTCATTACTAACAACAGGCTAATGAAGCTTGGTCTTCCTATGTACTTTAATTATCAAGCTGAATCTCTGTTAAGGAGCATGTATTTGAAAAATAGACACTTAGCTTTTAAAACAAAGTCACTTAGTGTCAAGAATGAGTAATTTGCTGGTGGGCCTTGTACAGATCTTTCAGCTCTCTGTATGGAAATGGCAGGGCACTATAGAAGATGTTGAGAAAGAGCCTTACTGATGTGTGAATGGTGTAATGTCTCTGAATCTGCAGGAATCTGTTTATGGCAGCAGCCTGTGGAGCATGCAGCTTCCTGACTGTAGTGGTGGGTGATTATCTTGGCTACTGCGTTGTAATTGCCTCACTCAGATTTACTGCTATGTGCTTGTAGTCCAGTCAGTTGACTTCTACTAGTCTGATTCCCAGCAAACTTTTAAGCTGCATGTAGGTTGATAAGTAGTGGATGAACCTGAGTTGTGTGCCTAACACATTCAAACACCTGCTTATGATGATATGGGGTAGCTGATAGAAAGGGAAGATGAAAAAAATGTTTCCCCCATATAGTCACCACAGTTTTTAGCATGACCTCCTATTATTGGTTGTTACAAAATGTGAAAGTTTGTATAACACTTCAGTAAAGTGCAAAAAGTTAATTCTGGTTTAAAAGTCATACTCTTCAGTGTGACTTTAGCCTACTTAATTTTAACGTGTCCCCATATGATCTTCAGTGGTCTTTTCATATGTTCATTTATTTTTAGTGATAAATTACTGTAATTTTCCAAAGGCTCATGGTCTTTATCAACAGCAACAGTTACCAGACTTTTGCTCCCTGTCCTGCTCCTTCACATTTCATACCTGTTTTCCACCTCTCCTATTTTTGTTGTCAGGCCTTTGAAAATCTAGATGTATCTCAGTGTTCGTGACTGAGCTGGTGTATACATTGCAAACACTTTGACTCAGTTAAAAATTAAAAAAAAATAATAATCCTGTTGCCATTTACATACACAAATTGAAGAAATACTGTTTTCTGTCTATTCACATTCTGGTTGAAGTGCACTGTGATGTAACATACAGTAGTTACTTATTGGAAACTTTTTTTTCGGTTGCATTTCAGAGCTGTCAAAGTGTTTCATTTGTGGTTTTGTTTGTTTGTTTGCCTTTTTTTTACCATACTACTCTTGCAGTTTTCCCAACATTCCTGATTTATGCATCCTGCCTACAGTCTCTTCAATATTCCGAAAGTAAAATTGATGAAAGCCTTTTGTTCATCAAAAAATGAGGCTGAGACCAGCCTGTAAGTAGGCCAATGTGAAAAATACACACTTCTACTTTTTCTTGTAAGCACTGGATTTAAACTGTTCTTGGCAAATAGTAACTTCATTTGTCACACTTTCTGGGTTTATGCCTAATTAAGATTAGGATGCTTTTCCCTGTCTGTAGGGGAGAAAACCTGCAGTTCTTGGTAGTGAACAAGAATTGGTTTTGATTAATGTTTCCCAGTGCTGGTTGCAAAAATATTTAGGTACCAGCAATTCTGTGTAATAACCAATACTATCATCTGATTTAGGTTTGCCAGCAGTGCGTTTTATAGGTTTGCAGATTTGATTAGTCTTTGCTTAGTTCAGAAAAGTACACAGCACACAAACATTACAAATGCCATGTCAGTAACCTATTAAAATAATAACTGGTTTTGATACCAGGGGGTTCCTGCTGATGTCTGTTGTCAGCTGGATGAGAAAAATTGTTACCATCATGACTAAGCTGATGTAGTAAGAATATCATTTTATATCGTAGAATGGTTTGGATTGAAAAGGACCTTAAAGATCATCTGGTTCCAACACCCCTGCTGTGGGCAGGGACACCTTCCACTAGACCAGGTTGCTCAGAGCCCCATCCAAGCTGGCCTTGGAACTCTGACAGGAAGAAGGCATGCACAGCTTTTCTGGGCAACCTGTTCCAATGTCTCATCTCTCTCACAGTTCAGAATTTCTTCTAGCCAGAATCTAGCCTCTTTCAATTTAGAGCCATTACCCCTTGTTCTGTTGCTACACTCTCTGCTTAAAGAGTTCCTCCCCACCTTTCCTGTAGGCCCCCTTTAGGTACTAGAAGGCTGCTATAAGGTTTCCCCAGAGCCTTCTCTTCTTCAGGCTGAACAACCCCAACTCTCTCAGCTGGTCCTCACTGGTGAGGTCTTCCATCCCCCGTGATCATCTTTGTGGCCCTCCTCTGGAGCCACTGGAGCAGGTCCATGTCCTTATGCTGGGGGCCCCAGAGCAAAATGCAGTTCTCCAGGTGGGGTCTTACAAGAGCAGAATAGAGAGGGGGAATCACCTCCCTCAGCTTGCTGGCTACACTTGTTTTGATGTGGCCTTGCGTGTGACCAGCTTTCTGGGCTGTGAGTGCACACTGTTACTTCATTCTTGTTTTTTCACTGATACCCCAAGCCCTTCTTTGCAGGGCTGCTCTCAGTCCACTCAATGCCCAGCCTGTGTTTGTGCTTGGGATTGCCCCAACCCAAGTTCAGGACATTGCACTTGGCCTTTTTGAACTTCATGAGATTGTCACAGGCCCACTTTTTAAGCTTGTCAAGGTCGCCCTATTTGACATCCTTTCCCTCCAGTGTGTCAGCTGCGCCACACAGCTTGGTGTCCTTTGCAAACTTGCTGAGGGTGCCCTTGATCCCACTGTCTATGTTACTGACAAAGATGTTAAACACCACTGGTCCCAGTATGGACCCATGAGGAATACCACTTGTCACTGGCCTCCACTTGGAGATTGAGCCATTGACTGCAACTCTGAGTGTGACCATCCAGCCAATTCCTTATCCACCAAGTGGTCCATCTGTTGAATCCATCTCTCCCCAGTTTAGAGACAAGGATATTGTATGGGACAGTGTTGAATGCTTTGCACAAGTCCAGGTAGATGACATCAGTTGCTCTTTTCTTATCCACCAACACTGTAATCCTGTCACAGAAGGACACCGTGCTTGTCAGGCCAACTCACCCTTATTGAAGTCATGTTGGCTGTCACCAATCACCTCCTTATTTCCCATGTGCCCTAGCATAGTTTCTAGGAGGATCTTCTCTATGATCTTGCTAGGCACAGGGGTGAGACTGACTGGTCTTTAGTTCCCCAGATCTTTCTTTTTTCCCTTTATAGTTGCTTTAATTCAGACATTATATATCTAGTACATTGTTGTACAATAATGCTTTCGCTGGTGAAACTTGAGTCCTTATATTCATCACATTGATTTGAGCTGTGAGTTGAGGTACAGTCATTGCACACAAACCCTTAACAGACCATGCTGAATTATTAAACTTAAGTTGCAACCTGTGCTGCCTTCCCTCGAAGCAGACCAGCTAGCTCCAGTTAGATCATCTCATCAGCTGCTAACACAAGTGGTTCTGTAGAGCAAGATTGATGTTTTGTAATGTGACTTCTAGTGCTTCATGTTTTTAATGAACTAAAGACCAGCTTACTAAATTACTTGGGAAAAAAAATTCTGAATGTTATGTCAGTCATACTGGATCACAGTGTATAGGTATATATATTACTCAGGTGTGAGATCGGGGGATAATTTGAGTAGGTCTGAAATTCATGCCTTTACATCTGATGTTTCAGGAGACAAACAAGGTGGTGACTGAGGAAAGAACCAGCTTATGGTCTTTAAAGTTCAGTTCAGTCAGCCTGGTGAAGAGGTTTGAATGTTATACTCTTAGAAGAGGTTACTCCCTTAAAAACAAAATGAAAACAGTGCCACAGGATCTGCTCTGCCAGGCCCTGCAAAAGCATCAGCACCCCACCCTGTGCCTTGCCAGGCCAGTGAGATCACTGTAAAAATAAATAGTTCCATAAGCACTGGAACCAGTGAGTTCTTCTTTCATGTGGTTTAGTCTCTTGTGGTTGATTTGTCTTTGGCAAAATCAGATGGGTGTGCTCTGCCTGAAGTTTTTTTCTGCAGCAGGGCTGTTTGCAAGAGTTCTCAAGACTAAAATTTTTCTGGTGTCTAAAGTGATGTAAACTTGTGTTCAGCTTTCCCGGTTCAGCATTTACAAGATCCGTTTCTGTTTATCTACCCATTCTCACAAGATCTGTAGGAACAAATTGAAACTTCTTTGTTACATTTGGGCAATAGTGGCTAATTAAATCAGGTTGTTAGAAGAGACACAAACAGCATGATTTCCCTAGGCAAGGAAACTGTGCTAGAAGTATTGGTGATTCTGTGTGGTTGTCGTTATGGCTAAAATTCACTGTAGGGCTCTCCTTAGACTACAGATGGTGCTATGATACTATCTGAGTTGCTTTTCTTAGGTAACCTCTGAAGTATATTTACAATAGTTGGTGAACTTGCCTGACACCTTCTCAGAGCTGCAGTGTGAGAGGTGTAATTTTGCACAGTAAATGTTTCCAAGGCTTTTCAGAGAACATAGCTTTTCTGCATGATAAAGTATTTATTTTGTTTATAGCTAAAGGCAAATAAAAAGTACAGTATCTGGGTTTTATTTATTTATTTATTGTTATCCTTGTGTCTGTTTTGCTGGCTGGCAATATTCTCTCACATTTCTTCCTGTAGACACTCAGACTTGCCTCACCAGGGCATGAGGAGCATTCCTTGTCTGCCTCAAAAATAGTATCAAGTAAAATGTTATTTGTGATTTAAGTGAAATTGAAATTCTCAGGTAGTGATGCTAGTCTTGCACTGTCTGATTTAGGTTGAATGTCTCTTTGCCTCCATTTCTTTTACCAGAGTCAAGATGGTGTTATTTGCATGTCGACTTCAGAAGTAAAATATATGAGGGGATGGATGCAAATTGTACTTTTTCCCCTTGCCCAGGCTAGAGTGGTGTGTGTTTTATGTATGGCAATGGTGGGGAGTAGTGGGGTAAGGGGCTCCGTATTCTAGGAGGTCTTGGTGGGCATCAGATGGGTATAAAGGTATAGTGAGAGAAGGTAAAAGCATGTCTTACTGACATGTACTTGCCCCTAAAGTCTGAACTGACCAGAGGATTTCATTACTTTGTGTTGGTGTGTTTTGTTTATTTGATTTCTTTTTTTTTTTTAACATTGAAGAATTCAAATGATAAGTTATTGGTGGGTTAATGATACAGTTTGCAGATTGTCTTAAGATAGCTTGTTTCCATGTGTGAATTTGAAATCTAGTATGTCAGTGAGCAGCATAAAATATAATGAAGTTTGGTCCTTCACAGTCTGAGAGTAACTTTGCTGTGTGTTACCTCCTCATGCAGAGGAGATCCAGCTACTAATGGTATTGTGCCCATCTGCCACTGTACTGAAGTAATCTTATTTGGTGAGACAGAGCAAGTGTCCAGGAGGAAGGGAAGGGTATCCGATACAATTACTCAATTATATTTGTTGTATTTTATTTTTAAAGCAAGCCCTAGCATCAGAGTGCATGCATGCCCTGCATCGTGGTTGTTTTATATCTGACCTCTTCTCCTTATGAGAGGAAGCTGGCTCTGGAAGTTGAGCTTGCTGAGAGTTTGGATATGAAAACAGATGGGGGGTTTTTGCCGCATGAGTTTACAAATAGATCTGCTTTTGGTATTGTCTCAGCGGGCAATTGTATGGGTGTAAGAACTGGCTCAAAGGAAAGATTATAAGGCTTTTTGGAGAGGGAGATGGGGAGACCAAAATCATAGCAGCCTGGACTTTGTCTTGTTCTCCAACAAAATTGTGCCATTGCTAGGGTCTATTGTGTGATACCATGCAGTAGTTCTGTTGGTTTGGTTGTTGGGGTTTTATTTTGTTTGGATAGGCCTGTACCTCACCAAAGCGGGGGGCTGGTTTAATTTAAAATTAACAATTTAAATCAAAATAATTTAGAGTTTTGGAAAATTACAAAGTCAAGTCACCATTTTTAATAATGATGTGCTTTTTAAAACTGTATATAATGTTACTCTGCAGTGTTTGCCAATACTGCTATATGTAATAGCAATGAAAGGCCCTATTTGGGGTTGGAAAGCTGTTGTGATGGACTCTACTGACATAGGAACTAACCCTGCAAACATACTTTCTGTTGAATTCAGTGATATAGCATCCAGTGGTTAAGGTGACCATGTGGATGTGAGGTTTGAAGACCATATATACATTATCTTAATTTTGTTTGCATGAGCTCTGACTTCTTTTTAAGTATTACCAGAAGTGTGAAAGTAATTGAGTCTAATTAAAAAGTTACTATGGTGACCCTGTAATTTTTTTGCTACCATAAGAAAAAAAAAAATGTCCTGAGTTTAAACCTCCTTGAATATTAAAATCAGTGGAAATACATAAAATACATTCAGGTATTATGTTAGATAAAAGTTTTGTGAAGGGTAGAGACCTTTTTCAGCAACCTTACAATTTGCCTTCATGGTTATGTACAAGCTAGGGGGTGGAGGATGAAAAGGAAGACCTCTGCTGTCTCTTAACACTTATTAGATTCACTGTCTTGAATTATGTTAGTATTTTTTAACTTTTATTTGTTTCATGTACCTCTCAGTTTAGGCTTGTCATAAGTTTTCTCAGAAATGAATATGTTATATACACAGGTATGTTTACACTTTGTTCTCCTAGTGACATGCTGGCTACAGATCCTCTTTGTTGTACGTTCCTTATATTTTGCTTCATTGGAAAGTTGACCTTATGAGTGTGAAAAAAATTGGGATAAATGTACATGACTGTGGCAGGAAAGTACTGAAGGTTGACTGTGTTTGGGATTTATCAGTGGGATAGCTTTCTGACATATATTGCAAGTAAAAAAATCTTTAACATCATGGTTTAACTTGTTGCCTCAGGAAAGAGTGTAAATCAGAAGATGCTACTTGTAAGATCTCTGAATCTGACCCTGAGGAATTATCAGATGAAGCAAGTGCTGACACCTTCTATGGAACTTCTCCTCCTAGTACACCACGCCAGATGAAGCGTATGTCAACAAAGCACCAGAAGAATAACATTGGGAGACCTGCTAGCCGCTCCACTTCAAAAGGTAGGTGTAGTGTTTTGGTTTTTTTCCTAAAACGACCATAAAGTCACAGTAGTAGCCCTTCATTACCTGACAGAGGACATATACAGAAGATGGAGCCAAATACCAAGATGCAGTGAAAGGACAGCGCACAGCTGTCCAAAGTTGCAACAAGGGAAAGCTCTTTTGGGTATTAGAAGAAAATTTCTACCATGAGAGCGGTCAAATAGTGAACAGCTTGTTAGAGGGGTGGTTGGGTTGTTGAATCCCCATCTTTGGAGATTTCCAAAATACAACTGGATAAGATCACGGGCAGGCTAAACTAGTTTTGAAATAAGCCCTGCTTTGAGAAGGTGGTTGGAAAAAATGACCTTCAGAGGTATTTTCCAATCCATTTTTTTCTGCGATTCTATGGTCTCTAGTAGCAGTGTCGTTGCTTCTCTGCCCCCATTTCATGTTCTGAAACACTTCACATTAATTCTCAGTGATTATTCTTTACTCTTACTCTTATTCTTTTTAGTGTCACTGAAGCAATTACATTATAGTCACCATTGTTTATTTCTGTTGGTACTTTAGTCAAAAAGTCATAACTGGGGAAAAAACAAAAGATACTTGATAGATGTTTTTTCCTAATGTTACTCAATACAGTATCTAATACTGAATAACATCTTTAGGTTAGAGTATGATTTTAAGCTTCTCTGTCTTACTTTATTCTGTATCTGCCCAAAAATAACTGCTCATCAAGAAGATAATTTTAAGAAACATGCAGTAACTACATCTTTTCAAGCTGTCTTTCCAAGAAAAAAAAAAAAAAAAGTGTTTGTTTTAAACTAACATGTCAAAGAAAGTTGTTTGCCAGAGTTGTTATGGCAGCTTGACTATTGCCAATTTATATTTTGGAAGCAATGTTTTAAACTGCTTCACAGGAAATGTTGCACAGATTACATTTAGCTACAAGGATTGCATTTTAAAGATAAAGTTTAGAGGAGAAGAAGGTAAATGGTTTAGAGTGAATAAGGGAATACAGTCTATTCGTACTCAGTTGCATAGAGCTGTAGAGTGCAAGTTCATAATAAAGGAAGGGTCCATGTAAACATCTTCCAAAACTTTTGATTCCCTTTCATTTCATACAGCCTCTGAATAACATCACTGTGAAGAGAGAATTCCAAAAGAACACCAAAAGACCTGTTCTTGAAATCATTACACTTGTCAGTTATCACTGCAGGCATTGGAATTAAGCTGCTTTTACTGGCTTTTAATTGTGCCTTTTGGCTAAGTTAAAATGTTTTAATGCAACATTAACCTCATTTAGTTCTGTATATGGTAGTTATGTAATAACTTTCTGTGCTTTCTGGAGTTTTCTTATTTAATTCTGTGCTTGAGGAAAGAGGTTAGTATCTTAACAGAGAAAAGTAAGAATACCAAGAACTAATACTAGGAATATTATTAAGCATAATATTTCATAGTAACCCTTTGGTGCTGAGCACATATTGAAGATTAATGCCTTTAGGAGAAACAGGAAGCTGTTGTTTATTTCTGCTAATAGATTTTTAGGTTTTGGAGCAAGGTCTTGTGAAGAGGTAGTTATGAAGAAGAATGGTTCTTTCTTCTGGAATAGTAATATCCCGGTTGCTTTAAGTGTACCTGTGTACATTTCAAATATATGGTGGTTGTGGATTTTTTTTTGGCATTATTATTATTATTATTTAGTGTTCTATTGTGTAAAATATCTTTTCTGGAAAATTCTTAGTTAATTTTCTTTAACTTCTCTTGTATATATAATCTCAGAAAATTAATTCTGTATTGGGTGGGGAGGGGGAAGAAACCCACCCCAAAACCAACAGCTTTCAAGTAGACTGGTTGATTTACCTTGAAGGTGTATGCATAGGCCATTGTTGAACTGGATTTACTTCAGTAAGATAATTCATTCAGGGATTAGTTCGATGTAACTCATCAGTTCGGAAAAATAAATTTGAAGTAACTTCTCAGACATTTACATGTAACACAGATTTAATATATCTTTAGACAACTGAAGGAATTTGGGGCATTAGGGGCTTGCTTACTTGCATCTCCAGTGCTTGTTTGTTTAATTTCTATCACATCAAGTTTCTTATAACTTGAATTTAGTATTATCAAATAAACTGACGCAATCTGTTTAAACTGATTTCCGAATCATTTCTCCAGTAGTCGAAGACCCATGGGATTCAGATTTTCTAAGGCATTTCAGAGTTGGTCCTAAGACATACATATGTATCTTGTCTGCTTTTTGTGACTCGGACGATATGGAATGTCAGTCCAGCAATGCTTGCTTACTTATTCAAGTGTTAACTTCTCAAACGATATAAAAACCAGTGCCTCTGTCTGCTTTTTAGTATGAAACTTCTGCAACTTCATACTTGAAGGGGAACCTCTATCCACCCTAGTTTCTTACCCCCATCAAGTTCCTCAAGTTCACTTTGTAATAGATGTATTTTTTTAATGAGCTGTTTAAGGTCTCAGACTCTCCCATGTGCCCCCTCTCACCAACCGATCCTTGCCTAGTTGTGAAACCTACCTGTGGCATGTAGCACTGAAGGGAATTGTAACTCAGAACTTGTGAGTACACTTGAACTTAATATACAAATTAATTTAAGCCTGTATTACAAAGATGCTAATAAATTATTAGAAACTCCTGCAGTTAGAACATTGATACTAATTTATTGCAGAAATGCCAGGTATATTTGAATCATTGGTGTCTGCTTATTTGACAAAATTAGAATATTTTGAAACAATTTGTAGATTATGTGCTTTGGTAAGAATTATGAATATTCAAGTATTAGGACATTTTGGATGTCTAGTTATGAATTATATTTTTAAGTTACCTTTCTTAAACTAGATTCAAAGGGGGAAAGGGAAAAAAACAGGCTTGCTGGAAATAAGCCTTGGACATTTGTGGGGCAGTGTGCCAGCTCCACTGCTTTTTCCAGGGGAGTAGGAGACAATGAGCCGTGTGATGGGGAAGATGCAAGAGCTATCAATGAGCTTGGACTTACAGTAGAACCTGGGAATGATCAAGGAGATGTGAAGGAGGAGGGGGATAATGATACCATCAAGACTTTGTGTCACAAGATGAGGGACAACACACCAGGGTTGGACGGATGGGGGTTAGTAAGGAACTTCAGCCCATTACCCTGCAGCATGCTGGGGACACAGCAGCACAGGCAAAATCTCACAGAGGTGAGCCAGGGGCTGCTTTAATAGTAGCAGCCAATGGGGAAACATCAGGGAAACACCTCAAGGGAATTAATGGGCCTTTCTCTGGAAAGGGAACACGTCTGACTGCCCAGCTGAAGTGCCTCTAAATGAATGCACGTATGTATCATGGGCAACTAACAGGAAGAGTTGGAAGCTGCTGTGCTGCTGGAAGGCGACGGCATAGTGGCCATTACTGAAACCTGGTGGGATGAATCCTGTGACTGGAGTGTGGCTGTTGATGGCTACAAGCTATTCAGAAGGGACAGAGGGGTGGAGGCATTGCCCTCTATGTTAAGAAATGTATTGAATGTGAGGAGATTTCCCTAAAGAATAGCCACGAGCAAGTCGGAAGCCTATGGGTAGGAATTAGGGA
>JANIJG010021590.1:0-18717 GCA_024611175.1 Megaceryle torquata | reverse complement strand
CAGAGCAAAGCTGGCAGATCTTTAAAAACACTTTTCATAGAACACAAGAGCTCTCAATCCCTAAGTGTAAGAAATTAAGGAAGAAAGGGAAGAGACCAGCATGGCTGAGTCATGACCTGCTGGTCAAGCTAAAAAGTGTGGATGTGGTGTATGTGTGTGTTTCACCTCTACCAGCCTCCTCAATCTTCGTTCTTCTTTCCTGCCAATGCAGGATGTGTTTTCCCACTTCTTGCCCAACTCAGCTTTTTAGGCTGTTGCTTCCCTGCAGTGGTGCCAGTTCTGGTATGGAATTCAAGCTGATAAGCTCAGCAAGACTTTTAGTCTTGTGTTCTGTGTAGTGCTGGTTAACCTCCCAAGTTAGTAACCAGTGAGGGTGAGGTATCACTGTGTGACAGTAGTGTTTGAATAGATAAATGTAAAATCAGTGATAGTGAATTTCATATCAGGTTTCTTAGAATCACTGATAGCTTCCATTTCCAAGAGGAAAACTGTGTTTGAGTTATGTCATCTGTTGCTCTACTTGGTAGCTTATTCAGAGAAAGACATATGAATACCTGAAATTAGTAGCATAGGAAACATTAAGAAAGACCATATTTGTAAGAAACAAATTCTGTGGTGACTTTGTGTTTCTTCTTTTTTCCTCATACTCTTCAGAATACTTTTTTTTTTTTTTCCTGCAGTTAAGTGCTACTGTATATATTGTGACCTGCTCCATTTCAACACAACTATGGCAAGGGTTAAGTTATACTTTTCAGATATGGGGATTGGAAAGAGGAAGTGTGGCTGATCACATTCTTATTAACTTCCTGGTTATTAATAGCTGAAAACAAGGTTTGTAATGGAAACAAGCAAATAAAGGTGCTTTTACCACATATCTCTCCACTTTAATTCAGATGTCTCTGCAACCTTAATACAACAGCTTTGTGAGCATGCATTTGATAGGCTTTGAGCTATGTTACCACACCAGTTCTTTTCCAGAGGACTGCTGTCTTACATCAGCAGAGATTGGAATTCTGTGATAAAGGAAACAGATTTCTGTATGACTGTACCTTCTTTTTGTTGCAGATGCTGAAAGAGATGTAGTGAGTGAAACAAGAATAAAGGGCCCTCTGGTAATTATGTCAGTGAAGTGCATCATATTATAGCAGCATTCTGTCATGAAAACTTGTGTGATGCTAGGCAAATAGCAAAAATTAAGATCTTCTGTCTGTTTCTGGTTTTCCTAGAAGGAAGCTAGGGATTCTGAGATGTGGTTGGCAAAATATTGAGAATTCAAGGTGCAATTGAAGTCAGGGAGCATTGAACATGAAGTGCTCAGTGTTCTGAAATGTTGTGCAACAGTTCTTCCCATTTTTGGCACCCAAAAGTATGCTGGCTGAAGGGTCTTTATCATGATTTTCCATATATAAAAAGGGAATAATATTATTCTTCCACTGAGCAGACCAGTTTTTAAAATAAGCTTATTAGTATTTAGGGTATTAACATAGTATTATAGTGAGGAGCACAGTAGCAGACACTCTAAGGAAATTACTACTTTTAGAGTGGGGAATGAGCGATGTGCAACAAATAATCATCCTTAGATTGACAGTGAACAGTGAGAATATTGAATGATGCTCTTTCTTGTTGCTGCAGTCACATTCTTATTTTTCCTTTTCTTACAGAAAAAATGAGTGTGCCAACTCAATCTGTTCATAAAGACAATGGGAAAACCATCGAGAATGTGGAGGAGCACAGCTATAAGCAAGGAAAAAAGATCCGAGACACCCTAAGGACAACAGAACGAGATCACAAGAAAAACGTGCAGTGCTCATTTATGTTAGACTCAGTTGGTGGGTCTCTGCCAAAAAAACCAATTCCAGATGTTGATCTTAATAAGCCTTACCTCAGCCTTGGCTGTAGCAATGCAAAGCTTCCAGTCTCTGTGCCCATGCCAATACCCAGAGCTGCACGCCAGACTTCTAGGACTGATTGCCCGGCAGACCGCTTAAAATTCTTTGAAACCCTGCGGCTTTTATTAAAACTTACCTCAGTCTCAAAGAAAAAGGACAGGGAGCAAAGAGGACAGGAAAACACTTCTTCTGTCTGGCTGAACCGATCCAATGAACTGATCTGGCTGGAGCTGCAAGCTTGGCATGCTGGCCGGAGCATTAATGACCAAGACTTCTATCTCTATACAGCCCGTCAAGCTATCCCTGATATCATCAATGAAATCCTCACGTTCAAAGTGAACTATGGAAGCTTCTCCTGTGTAAAAAATGGAGCCAGTCTCAATGGTACTTCAGGAGAAGGAGTTTGCAAAGCAACACATGGAACTAGTGCTGTGGGTTACTCAAGTTACCATGATCACCTCCATCGCCAGCGGGTCTCATTTGAGCAAGTAAAGCGGATAATGGAGCTGCTAGAGTATATAGAAGCACTTTATCCATCTCTGCAGGCTCTTCAAAAGGACTATGAAAAGTATGCTGCAAAGGACTTCCAAGACAGAGTGCAGGCACTCTGTCTATGGTTAAATATTACAAAAGACTTAAATCAAAAACTGAGGATTATGGGAACTGTATTGGGCATCAAAAATCTTTCTGACATTGGCTGGCCAGTGTTTGAAATTCCTTCTCCTCGACCATCCAAGGACAATGATCCAGAGGATGAAGAAGTTGATAGGGAAGCAGAAGTAAAGGAATCCTTAGGAATGTGCACAGAGGAGAGTGATGGTGAAGAACAAATCTCTGAGGAAAATGTGGAGGAACTTAGACAAGCCATCAAGAACAATTTTACTAATAAGCCAAATTTTGACTTTCAGGACCATTTTTCAAGGAGGCTTGATAGGCTTGAATCTGAGGATGACTCCGCCTCTTGGGTTATTCCAGAATGCAGTGCTGAGGCAAGCTGCAGCCAACACTCTTTGACCTCTATTTACAGGCCATTTGTAGATAAAGCACTGAAGCAAATGGGGTTGAGGAAACTAATTTTAAGACTGCACAAGCTAATGCATGGTTCATTGCAAAGGGCCCGTATGGCGTTGGTAAGGAGTGATCACCAGCTGGAGGTAGGTTGCTACTAGTGTAAATGGATAACAGGAGAACCTCCCATGCTGTAATATTTCTAACTGACATAGGAGGAATTGGGATCTTATGAGAGTTTTTATTGCTGTGTTGGTTTTTGAAAGATTGTGTTATGTTATGATTAAGAGCCCAGTTGTGCTTTCACTGAAATCAATTTGTCATTTGACCAGAATTAGTATTTGTGTGAAGCACAAGCTAGTTCTCTGTTCTTGTTTGTAACTGAAATGACATTTTTATGATAACATCTTTGCTCATTAAATTTTCTAATGTCAAAAGCCATAAGCCAGAAAAATTACAATGGAAAATTAGGCACAGAAGTTGAATCACAAGGAAAAATTAACAATGGAAATGGTAGTTTTCCTTTTCTTGTCTTCAAGACTGGTTATCTCACTGCAAGAAATCCTTTATGGAAACATCGCTATTCTGAGGGTTTTTCCTTATCTAAAATGAACAAAGTATTGTGGCAGCATGTTATGCTTGAGGTCAAATAAAAGATAAATGGACTCTCTTAGCTGTGAAATCTGTGAAAGCAAGTCATGTTAGGATGTTGTATCCTTCAGTTGGCTCTTAGTGGGATTTTTTATTTTTTTCCTTAAGAATCATTGTGAGTTAATAACAACAAATTTGTGAAATAAGCAGTAAATGAAGGAGAGTAGCTGAAGTTTCATATGGTAAGTTGTGGTCATTAATTCTTTCAAGGCAGAATATTATTTCTTAATATAAACTGTTACCTAACAGGCATTCTTATATGAGGAATAACTAGTAGTAAGCTTTACTTGCCCTCCTCGATAAAGTGGCACTGTGTGTGGGACCTAACCATGGATTTTGGATGTAGGCATTTCTTAGCCAGCATGCCTGTTCTAACGTGGATACCTCATATGGTCTTTGATACGTTGCTGATCTCTTAGGGTTGACTGTCACATTTGCTAAAGGAATAAGAATTGTTTATTTTCCTTGGAGGTTATTTTTTTTTAGGATGAATAAATTTATATTCATGAAGTGATTTGCTTCTGAAAAGTTTTTGTTTGTACTGTTGCTAATGTAGATACTACTGTAAAAAATGAAGCTATTAGTTGAATTGTTATTTATTTTCTAACAGGTTTTCAACTTGTGTTCTAGGAACTTTTGCATTAAGAAAGTCATTGTTTATTTTTAGAGTGATGTGTCTAAGTAAAACTTGCAGGTATCTGTTACAGTAACCAGAAGTACCCCCAAACCATAATACTTAGCTTAAAAGTTCAGTTTATATTTAGGTGTAGAAATACCTCTGAAAAACCAAAGCAAATAAAACATCATTTGAGAGTATTGAAAACTTCTTTAGGGTTTTGAAATTGCTAAATACCTCAAAAGTTTTGACTACCTAAAGATGCTTGAAACAGGTTTATGAAACACTAGTAGCTAGTCTTTGCTTCAGCTTCACAGAATTCAATTTTTTTTTTTGTAATTTAGCTTTGGTTGATTTCTTTAAAATGTAAGCTTAACCTTTTCTCCCTCTTTCTCTACCCTCTTAACTCCTTTGGATGTTCACTTTCAGTAATTTCTTTGGAATATTGTCCTCTGTTAAGAAATTACTATATTATTAAAGGTGAATGTTATAAAATTGTAAACTTCTTTCCTGCCCCCAAATTAAAAGAATGTTGTCAAAAAGAGAAAATACTGTTTGTCAGAAGTGCGGTACCTACTGCAGCAAAAGCTGACATCAGACTAAAATAGAAGAGGTGGTTTTGAATTGCTTGGTTTTTACATCTGACAGTGAATGTAGTGTCTTGGGCTTTTTAGTGCAGTTCAGTTTGATATCTGTATGCAGCTGGAGCTGCATAGTTAGTCTTTACACTGTGTTTGCACAGAGTAGCTGTTTGTGTTTTGTTAATCTTCGTTACTTTTATTTTTGTATCTTGACTCTGTGTTCATGTGTGTACGTACACTTAAAACTCTGGAAATACTTTCATCTCTATTGTTACTTAAACACTTTTCTTTCATCTAAAATGTGCTTTCTGCATTCTTCCACTGTATCCATTTTAATGCTTATTTCAGCTTACATATATTTAAGTGTATATATACAGGTAGCTGCTCTTAGTGTTTAATGAAGTACAAGTTTCATTCATCATAGGCTTTGATACCTAACAAGACTCTAGGCACTGTAGATTCTGTTTTGTGTAGAAGTTGTATGAAAATACCCAACTTCTTTTAGTTTACAAAATCAGAGATGTTATTTTAGTAGAACAGTATTTAAGCCTGTGTACCTGCTTGTTGTTTATTCAACTAGCTGCACTTTTGAGTATGGATTTTATGTATGATCTCAATAAATGGCTTGGACTTTGTTTCCTTGGGTTTTTTTTAACAAGTTTTTGGTAGTCACTTGAACCATTTCAGATTGGGCTCACTGAAGATTAAAATTAGTCAAACTGAACAACAGAAGTTCAGGTGTCTTAATACCAAGACCAAGTGTCATGTGCTGTTATCCTTAATGTTAGGAAATGAAATAACACATTTATTCAATTTCATTGTGTTATTTCTGCTCATAGACTAGTTTTTTAATATTTTTATAAGAGCTGAATTTTCCAACACTGGACCTGCATCACAATGAGGATTGTATTTCTTAAATATTTTTGCTGTACTGTAGAAGTGTAGTATTTTCATGATCTGTTATTAAGGAAAACTTCTTGTCTAAAAGTGTTTGGCTCTGGTGTTATTCTGGTGCTATACTTATCTTCAGAAGTGAATTAATAAGAAGACAACATTAATACACTGTCTAAGAAGATAAGTACTGTAGATCAACTAGTGATTAAACTTCAACTGAACAAGGTATAAAGGAAGTCCCCACTTGTTGCGTGTTTGTTATCTCTGCATAATGAGCTAGTGGTTTTATAAACCACTTATGAATCTGCAGTGCATAATACTTAATACAGTGCATAATACAAGAGCTAACATTTGATAGCAATGAATATGCTATGTTCTCCCAAGGCAGCTGAGCAACATAACAATATTAAAAAATAAAAACACTGAGAAAACTTACACAGTAACTATAATTTTGTGTGGCTCTTCTGAGAAAGCAGAGCTTGTACAGTACTGTAGGCATAAATGTAAAAAATGTGTCTGTAGGTGTAAAGAAATAATTTTTTATTTCACTTTTTTAAAAAAAATTGTTATTTTTTGTCAGATAATAACTTTAAAAGTGGTGCTTTTTAAATTATTTTTTTTTTTCTTTAATTTTCTAGGCAACACTTTATCATTTGATCTGATTTCTGGTAATGGTTTTTCTCTCCTTTGAAATGATGTTATTGAAATTTGACACTGAAAAAAAACCTAAAAAACTGATAGTTATATCTACTATATGAAGGAAGGATATTCAGATTTCGTAGTTAGCACTTGTGGAATGAGAATGAGAATAAAACAAAAACTAAGGATGCTCTTAAGAGCTGCACGCATTTCAGACCAAATTTTCTTCCTAAATTAAACCCCAGAGTGCCTCCATGTACAGCCTTGCTTAGAATGGTATCACAAGGTATATAGGTTAGATATCTTGGATGTCAATTTCAGATAGTTTCAGTTATTTTTCTCTAATCAGAAAGGTAATTTCACTTAAATGTAATTTTTATTTAAATGAAGAAGAAAGATTATTAATTGAAAAAGCCCAGCTTGTTTATATTTTATCTTTTCTAGTTTCAGTTTCTTAACATCTAATGGAATTTCTAAGCTATGTTTTCAATAGTTCATTCAGTTTAGCTAGTGACAATTTATTGAATATTGCATTACTTTACAATGTGGAGTTTTAATAATAATATATGCACTATGCATTTGAAAAGGAATGAGGTTACTCACCTGACATAGGCAAGTGCAAACTTGTTTCTCTATAGTCATTAGAGTAAGACCTTTTTACTTATTTATTTTTTAAATGTATCTTTAAATTTTTGAGTATAGTATCTTATAATGACCTGAATATATATTCTTGTATATTACATTAGACTTAACTTATATATTCATCATAACTCAAAACAGCAGTTTCTTCACGTGTAGTGATGTGATCTCCATCTTTAATGGGTCTTTATGCTTCTGTTTTAAAATAAGAGATTGTTTAGTTCACTCTCAAGGGTCCATAATTGTATTCCTCAGCCTGAAGATGCCCAAATAAAATAAATAATAATTTAAAAAAAGATAAATCGAAATTTTTGTGGTTGATTTGCCTGTTAATACAATCTTGCCTTTAAAAAACAGACTTTTGTGCATGCTACTTAAAACAAATGCTAAATCCTAAAGAATATAAGGATCCTTTTCATGATACCTATTTCTTGTTACAGTTTTCAGATTTTCCAGATCCCATGTTGTGTTCAGATTATGTGCAGTTATTAAATTCCCCACCTTGTTGTGAGCAAAAATGCAGCACTGTATCATGGGAGGAGCTGAAATCTATGGATTTACCATCTTTTGAACCTGCATTCTTGGTCCTCTGCCGAGTCCTGCTTAATGTTATCCATGAATGTCTCAAGCTAAGGTTGGAACAAAGACCTGCTGGTGAACCATCTCTTTTGAGTATTAAACAGGTTTGCTTCAACTGCAGCTCTTTTTTTTAATATATATATTTCCTACTTGATGCTACTTTGTCATTTTATTATGATAAACTCAGCAGTTTAAAGAGGATTAGTTGAAGAAATGCAATATATAATTAAGTAATAATTTTTATAAATAGTCTTGTATTTCATATGGAGACCTGGTAAGCCACTGGACATATATACCCTTCTGATTTAGACTTCCAGGAATCAAAACTGGTGATTAAAGAATTATCAGCCAGTGGAGGTAAATGGGATTTGTTCCATATGCATTATAAGCCATACAACCTTGTCCATCACATCTGCCTCCATTTGAGTTTACTAGGCAACATAACCAGTTTTAAGGGTGTGTATATTTCTTTTTCCTTTGTTTTGATCCCTTTTTGTTTGCAAAAAGACCTCTGCCAACATGCAGTGGACACATAGTGGAAGTTGATTAAGAATTAAAACAAAAGGAAAAAACCAAGATCTTCTTGCCTGAGATACTGTTTTCTATAAATATGGGATATATTCTGTGGATAGTTGCCCAAGGTTGTCAGTCCTGTCATTGGTTGAGAATGTTGTATGAGGATTTATTTTATGATGGTTATCTGTTACAATGAAGGCTGTTTAGATCAATGCCAGTTTTCAGAGTCTAGTCCAGGACATACTAAAATTGTCTGAATTCATTTCCCTGCTCCCTGACAAGTATAACCACATAAGGGTTTTATCAGGTGGTCTTTAAGGGTAAACAGTTAAATAGGCTCTTGGGCTGATTATGATTTCACTTTCCAATTAACAGCAATTTATTTTGGAGCAGCAGATACTTTATGGTCCCAAATAAATTTCAGTCCTCACTTCCCCACCTTTTTTTTTATCCTTGGTATACTATGATTTTGATGTTCTTATATCCAAAACCACAGTACCTGCAATTTCAATCTTAAAAGTCATAGTTATAGTGAAATACAGTATAGCATACTGTATTGTAAAGTGCAGTATATGTATTGTATTTTTGTTTTCTTCCCCAAGACTGAGGATGCTGTTTTGCCCCTACATTTTTAATTCTCATTGTGGACTTTAAGTAAAAATGACACTTTGTTCCTGGAAAGCAGTGTGTGTGTTACAGACTGTTTTGATAGTGTATACTGTCTTGCTAATTACATTGATAAAGTGAATTCAACTCAGCAAATACATGCTGTCCACAGAGTCTTTCTGAACAGGCAAAGGAGCTGTGGGGGATATTTCACAAATAGATCTATTTGTTTCCTGAAGAATTATAATTCCTAAAATCTTGAGCAGGCTCAAGAAAGAGTCAAGGAGTCTACTTTATTCTGCAATTTCACAGAATTTTCTGTTACAGAATTACAGAGAAGTCTGTGTTAGAGATACTCTGGTCCAATCTTCTGTAGTGGAAGCTGGGCCCTATATTAGGTTGCCTTTTTTAGGCAAGATCATTAATATTTCCCAAGAGAGAGATTCCTCTGCTTCTCCAGCGAGTTTGCTCCAATGGTGTGTTTTGGTTTGGTTTGGTTTTTTTCCAGTAAAGCATTTTTTTCTTGTATTGGACAGAATTTCACCAAAGCAACTTGTCCTGTTGCCTCTTGTTGGATTGCTGTGCATCCTTGTGAAAGGACTGCCACCATTTTTGCTATAACTAGATGTTAGGAAACTCTTGCACATTCTCTTGTCTAGACTGAACAAAACCAATCCCTTCAACTATTCTTTGAATGCATGTGGCACAGTGCAGTTTGGTTGATCTAGTGGATGTCATTTGGGGCACAGAGACCTTTAAGTGTCTCCTACTTTTTGGTACCAATTGAACTGTGTATCAGCACTGTTTGAATGCAAGTCCAGATACTCAGCTGTTCCTAGGTGAGGTTAAATTTTTGGAATACTAGCAAGGCAAGTAAATCATACCAAAAAAAAAAAAAATCTAGTCTGCAAGGAAAATTGTCCATACACAGCAGATTATATGCTGTGTGGGTTTTTTTTTTCACAGCTTTTTTTTTTTTCCTCATTACCTTCCCCTTTTTGAGCCATCTTATCCATTTCTCACTTTCAGCAATAGCTTCTGTAGTCCTGATGATTCTAAGTTATCAGAGAGAGCTGTTCTCTTTGAATGGTGATTTGCCTTTGGCAGTGTAGTTCCTGAACAGTTTGAGGTGGTTCGTTTGTTCTGCATTTATTCTGAGAACTGGAGTGGGGAGGTGTGTATGTGCACATGCATTATTTCTGTTAGGTGGTTAAATTAGACACTGTTTGTTACGACCTGTGTTGAGTGTCTTACAGCACCACAGTCTTTTGCAAAATAGCTGTCAGATCTTTCTGGACCTTTCATACCACTTTATCTTCAAAAAGATAGTAGATCATGCTGTCATTTCATAAAATCTTCCTTACATAAATCAGTTGAGAAATTAGATCAGTATTGCTAACAGATATTTAGTTTCAGATTATAGGATACTGTAATAGAGAAATACAGTTTACAAATAAGTGATTTCTTCTTCATCAAGAAGACTTCACCCATTGAAGTCTATACCTAGAAACACAATGGCATATTGTATGTTCACGCAGCTACAGATTTCTTAATTACCAATTCCGTTACCCACACACCTGTTAATGAGGTAGTATTTGAACACATTTTAATGATTAAAGAAGCAGCCAGCTAAAGGATATGTCTTTATCTGATAATTAGCACTCTGTCTAGATGATCTTAACAGCATGTAGTACCTTCTGGAATTTTTGAGTTAACAGTCCTTAAGTCAGCCATCAACACTTGAGCAGACTGCTTATGGTCTGTTATTGTCACGTGGCATGCATTAACTCTAAGGTAGTCTGATCTAGTTGAAGAGTTGCACCTACGTGGTTTCTGATAAGTGACTGACACCATTTGGAGCAGGGCCACAATGTACTGACTAGTTACTGTGTCCTGCTTCACCAAGTTTTGTGTATCAGGTATAGTTATAGGTCATTTAGAGTAGGTATGTTTTGGAAATTACTGAAACAGAAAAATTTGAATGTTAGGTGACAGACTTATTTTATAGGTCAAGTAAATGGGCTGTGGGCAAAAACCAAACCACCAAAACCCAAGAAAACTTAATATAAACTTTCTTGCTGTAAACTACAGTATTCTGGAGGCTGTGTGACCTGCCTCACCTGCTTTGTAGAAAATAATTTGTTGTATAAACTCTCTAAACAAAAGGCAACCCATCAAACAACAGTGATAATATTTTCAGTTTAAGCTACGTGTCCTATAGTATACTCATTATATACCATATTTTTTGTTTGCCTACTGCCTTTTGAGTTTTAATTCCAAAAGCTGACACTTAAAATTAGCATTCCAGGGATTTTTGTAAACCCTGTGTTCTGTTATTCAACAGCAGTACACATCACTGTATAGCAGTATAATTTAAAGAAAAAAACCCCAAAACCCTATTTTAATGAAGTTTTGAGCTTATGTTATTTTGAAATGAACAAATGTTATTCTTTGATAGTTTTAGAAGTGAACTTCTCTTGTGCCTGTAAGATAGGCCATGCTACATAGTAAAGCTTTATGGATAAGTGATATTTCCAAGTTCTGTCTGTCTCTCTGAATAATGGGTAGTTAAATTAACAATTTTAAATTCTTTGAACAAATTATGTTTTTCTTTGTGTTAACCTCAGTAGGTTAACAAGAGTACACTGGATGTGATGGAGTAGAGAGCGAGGAATGCATGTTGATTTTTAAATATAGGACATATTAGGAATATAAGCAACTAATTACTGGATTTTCACCTTATTTTCTTTTTATTTTCCTTTTTCACCCAACTTGCTAGGTTTTAAATTACAGAGTTCTTAATATTACCCTTTTTTCCTCTGCATGTGGAGAGCACAGTGTAACGTGTTGTGGACTGTAAAAGATTCCAAAGACTCTTGTCATATTAGCAGCATTAATTTTTTCGCCTTCATGCCATTAGAATTTCTCATACATTGAGTCCACTGTATTGATACATTATTTTGCCAAGGTAGCCATTACAGAAGATTTCAAAAATCAGATTAACCACCCAACAACTCCTTTCCATCTGGCCTTCCCAATGAACACCTCTCTTCCTCTCAGACTCTTAATCTAATCGCATTGTTACTCAGATAAGGTCAGAGGTTGTCAGACCTGGAAACAGATGAAAATTTCATAAGAATGCACACTTAACACTGGAAGGAATTCTGAAAGAAGGGCATTTGTTAGTGTAGGCTTGAAACTGTTCTTGTTCTTTGTGGACTCCTAGGTCTATGGTTGTGCACTTTTTTTCAAATAAAGAGAAGCTGTAAGATTTCAGAGAGTGGTGACAACTGTGTGGCCAAAAGTGACCACTTCTGTGGGTGAAAAGATAACTTTAATCCTGTTAGCCTTGCCTGGGAAAGCATCAAAAGAAACACCTAACTGTTTTCAGATCTGGTGTAGGTTTTAAGAGTTGTCAGCACCTGCCCAACAGATTGACAATGAATTTCCCTCAGTAACCTATTTTTCGTACATGTCTAAGTGTCTGTCAACCATACTGCATATTAATTCTGAATTGCTTCCATTTAAACGGGTGATTTGATGAGTATGAGCCCTCTTGCCCTCTTCTGAAATATGAACCGTCCAGTAATTTTCTTCTCGTGGCCCTGTGTAAATGATGAAGTCTGAAACATCTGCCTCCATCTCTATTTACAGTTATGTGGCAATTAAATAATCCTGGAAAACTATTCACATATTTCCTGCAGGCATGTAGAGCATCTGCATTAATTTCTAAAAAATGTGGAAATGTAGTGATAAATGAGCATATGTAGAGAAGTTGGACTGAAAAATTAAGCTTTCACTCCCCAGGGAGAATTTAATGTCTTGACTGATGGCAGTTTTTGGGTTTTTCTCTTGCAGCTAGTCAGAGAGTGTAAAGAGGTTCTGAAGGGTGGCCTGTTAATGAAGCAATATTACCAGTTTATGTTACGGGAGGTGTTAGATGACTTGCAAAAGGTTGATTGCAACATTGATTCTTTTGAAGAGGACCTGCATAAAATGTTAATGGTAAGCTTCAAAAAGGAGAAAATATTTGGAGTTCTAGGAAGTGTATTAATCTGAATACTGCTAATAGAAATCTGTTGTCTCTGGTGGTCTGGTGATCTTCCTAATATTTATTGTGCTATTTTAACATAATTTATTGTTTTAATGGACTTGGAACACAGTAGTGATTGCCATTTTAGAAATTATTTTAGCAATACTGCTTTTTGTTAACAGGACAGCGTACTTGTTATGGTGTACTTGTAAATTGCCTGTATTTACAGTAAAATGCTTCATATATAGAACTATAAATTCCATACACTTAAACTAAAATTTTAATAACATTTTAATATTGAATAAAAAAAATAAATATAATTGTTTAACTAAAATCATGTCTTAATGTCTTGGTATTTCATTCATCCATTAATGACACCTTATTTTTAACATTATTGCAATAAGTTAAACAAAAAGAAGAATTTTCAAGACAAATACTTGGCCTCTGAAAGATAGTAATTTAAATGTTCTTTAGTAAATTTAGTTTAAGTTATTTGGATGTGATGTATTTTTACCCTTTTGTGAATCCCCACTATTCTAGGAAAAAAGTAAAACCAAGATACACCTCAACTCTTAATCACTAGTATTTTGTCTGCAGAGCTACTAGCACAATGTATTGTTGAGTACTCAACAATATTTCCTTTTACATGCTTTTCCTTGCCTACAGTGGTGAAAATACTATTTTACCTGAAGTTCTTGTGCTGTGTGCCTGCCTTCATCTCTATCTAAAATGCCTAGAAACTTCCAACAGAAATGCCCTGGCTAGATGAAAGGAAAATGGTTCATCTTAGCCATTCTGAAATTTCTTACCTGTTTTTGGTGGTTGGTTTTTTTTTTTTGGTAGCTGTAATGTTTTTTTGTTTTGAGACAAGAGCTTGAACTCTGTCAGGAATGTTAATTGTGTAAGGATTTTGCTTTTTATGGTCTTGAAAGTGATGGTACCAAGAATGTGTAAATAGGAATTAATATATCAGACTTTAAAGAATCAAAATTTTTGCCTTTTCAGAATTTTAGGTTACTGTAGTGCCAGATGCAGGGGAGAAGGATTGGATAAGTCATCAAGATTGTCCGAAGCTTGGGACAGCTGGGCAAAGAGAGCTGAAGAGATGATCTGACCTGAAAATAGGGACAGGGAAAACTTGTATGAAGTCAGAAGGTTAAGACAGGGTTAATGAGGGGTGGGAGGTTTCCAAGGTAGCTAAAAAGAGTACCGGAAGAGGGATTAGGGAAAAGTGAATTAAAGTCAAGAATGCAGCTACAGCCTGAGATGATCAAAACAGAGTAACTACCTATCCCAGAGTAGAGTTTTAAGGTTTTCTGTATCTACTTTCACGAGAGCCCACGTGGAGAACTGTGTTCAGCTCTGGGATCCCTAATGAAAGAAGGACATGGACCTTTTCCAGAGGAGGGCCACAAAGATGATAATGGGGCTGGAGGACCTCTCCAGTGAAGACAGGCTGAGACAGCTGGAGTTGTTCTGCCTTGAGAAAGCTGTGGGGAGGCCTTCCCGTACCTAAAGGGGACCTATAGGAAAGGTGGGGAGGGACTCTTTAACAGGGATTGTAGTTGATAGTATGAGGAGTAATGGTTTCAAATGGAAAGAGGCTAGATTTTGATTAGATAAGAGGAAAAAAAAAATTCACTGTCAGGGTGGGGAGGCAGTGGAACAGGTGGCCCAGAGATGTTGTGGATGCCCCCTTTCTGGAAGTGTTCAAGGCCAGCTTGGATGGGTCTTAGAGCAACCTGATCTAGTGGAAGGTGTCCCTGCCTGTGGCAGGAGGGGCTCGAAGTAGATGATATTTAAGGTCCCTTTCAGCCCAAACACTTCTGTAATTTTGGCATTATTACAGTGTGATCTGTGAATACTTGAAACTAATAGGAAGTATCTTAGCTGTTTCTAAGGAGGGACATTGCTTGATGTTATAGATTATTGATCTAAAACAAATTTCAGGTAATTTTTTGCATTTAGTATAATCCTGAAGGACAGATGTTTGAATAACTGTACTTATATGGATTTTTATGTTGGTTTAGAGCAATAATTAAATAAAGGTGAGAGGTAAGAGTTGATATAAAGGAGCACAAAGTATAATGGAGAATCAAAGAGGCCTGTTCACTTTTCCATATCCAGGAGGATGGGTTCAGGTAAAGCCTTTTGGAGTAAACCAATTAATAAAAGATTTAGAATCTGTTTTTCAGTAGTTCAGCTTTAAAAACTCTGGCCACTGCGGGTATTCACTGACACAGTGGTTAATAGTGGCACAGCAACCTAGGTGGTGATACTGTCAGTATTTTCAGAGAAGTGTTGTGGAGACACAGTATTTAATAATGCTTCAGTAATGCTATCTATACTTCCTGTGCCATAAATCACACCTTTGGTGTGGAATCTTTTAGCTCATTTTCAGTCATAGCAAATGAAAAACATTGTAGAAATATTTTCTACAAAATGTCTAATATTGAGATTGCTTGTTGATTTGAGAAGTTATAGTCCTTAGTTAGATGTTGTGTAACAATTTCTGTTTAAATGATCTCTTTCCATGTACAGGTTTACTTTGATTATATGCGAAGCTGGATCCAAATGCTACAGCAGTTACCTCAAGCATCTCATAGTTTAAAAAATCTGTTGGAGGAAGAATGGAATTTCACCAAAGAAATAACTCCTTATATAAGAGGAGGTGAAGCTCAAGCTGGAAAACTGTTCTGGTAGCTTTTATTTAATTTCTCTGTGGTGTCGATTTGTACCAGATATGTATTCAGCTCAGCACTTGTTCTGAGTTCCCAGATTGGCCTTCTTGATGCCTCAGTAAGCAGCTGATAGTCTTTGAGAATATATCAGTTATTACAATGCCTGTAGGTACAGGATACAGTAGGTGACAATTGCTCTTACTCTGGCTATAACAGGAATGACACTTCCTTGGGAAGTCCCCATTCCTGCAAGCCCTGTTCATGTAGAGTAACTGGGGCCCCCTGTGATGCTGCTTGTTTCTACAGGCGGACTTGGCAACACAGGGCTCTTTTGCATTGGATAGAGTAGGAAGAAGTTTAAAGTGCCGTGCAACCTAAATAAGATATTGAAATTCCACCATTTCTGTTACTACAGTGATATTGCAGGAATGCTGCTGAAATCTACAGGAATATTTTTAGATTCTGGACTACAAGACAGTTGTGATGAATTTTGGGCCAGTGCTGATGACAGTACTGCATCAGATGAAATCAGGTAATAATCCCTTCTGCTTAATAATAACAAACTTATGTTTGTACACCCCTGACAGGCCCATATGGCATTTTAGTTCTTAAAATGAAAACTTTCTAAATGCAAGACCCCATGGACTTTATTGCTGGTAGTAATGAACAGTCATTTTTTTCGTTTGGAGCCTAGTTTTATATCCTTATCAAAAATGTGCCTGCGCAAGATAAATCTGTTTCAGTCAGCTGCTTGTAAATATTTCTTTTACATGCTCTTTCTATTGACATGTATGTAAATAATTCTTATTTTCTAATAGCTTTAAAACTGACATGATTTATTAAAGCATTTTCACTTTGTTCTTACTAATGTTTCAGGAGGTCTGTTATAGAGACCAGCCGAGCACTCAAAGAACTGTTTCATGAAGCTAGAGAAAGGGCTTCCAAAGCTCTTGGTTTTGCTAAAATGCTGAGGAAGGTAAGTTAACAGTAGTTCTCATCTCATTTATATGCTTTAAAGAAACTTAGTCTGAAAGCATGTCCTTTTCTTTTGTCACTACTTGTAGGACCTTGAAATAGCAGCAGAATTTGCTTTGTCAGCCCCTGTGCGGGATCTTCTGAACGCTCTGAAAACAAAAGAGTATGTGAAGGTAATTTCAGTTTAGAGGCATGAAAGTAGAATGGGGATACTAAGCAAAATGTCAAAGGATATTTATTGATATACTTTCAATATTTTAATATGGCATCTATATCTCTATATTTGAAATGTCATGTATTTAATATTGAATTGTGGCAGTCAAATTATTTCCTGTACCCGTGTCTGTGTGAGTGAAAGTTCTAGTCTGTGTTTTGGGAAATCACTGTATGATTCCCCACCTTCCCAAAGATTGTCTTTGTGACGTGGGAAAAGCCATTTTGCTTTAATAGTACTCATTTGTGAGGGTGGATTAATAACACTTAGTAGGGACTGTTACGAAAAACAATTTTTCAGCTTTGAGGTAAACAGGTACATCAGTAAATGGACATGTTTAAGTAGATAATCTCAGACTATGGACCCGTGTTCTCTGTGCTCTTACAAAGCAAAAATATTAGAAAGGAGATCTGTGCTAGCGAGCTTCCTTGGATGTGGGAAGTGTGAGGATTGTTCTGTTCCAGAATAACTGTTGCTAGAAAACTGCTGTACAGCAAAAATAGGTTAAACTTTCAGGGCCCAATATTTACTGTGCTATAAATTCCCACATTTACAGTTTTACACTTTATTCCTTAAAAATTCCTTGGTCAACAAGTCTTCATTGTAATTTGAATTTAAGTAAATCAGTTGCTTCAACATATTAAATTTATTTGGATTGGCTCTTCTTTTTTCTTCCTTACATACACTTTGTATATGTAACTCCCAGTTAGGGGAAAAAAATCTACTAACTTCTGTGTGATAGAATTCTTGTTAGATTTATATAAATGATTGCTAAAAGTAGAAATTTGTTTCAGGAGAGACCAGCAAGTTCATAGGAGGGAAGTTCAGAAAGCGTTGTTAAATGCAGAGAGGAAACATTTGTCTCAGCAGCACCCTGATCTGTGAATTGTTTTAAGACTGGGAAAAGAGTCAGGGAAACCAGTATACATTTGCTTTTAAATATATTTTTCCCAGGTATCTACTCTTGGCTGCTTTAAGACATAATATTGAATTTGGTAGACCTTTTAGTTAAAGATAGGGTCATTGTTCTTACGCACATGTTTTGAAGCAAAAAATGAACCTTGAGTTTGCAAAATGTATGTAAGCACATGGGTTAAATAATCTAGATGCTTTATTTGGATCTCAGGATTTATCCTTATTTATGTATTACCTTTTGCCTTTTTTTTCACCACTAAAAATGATGCACACTTTAGTGATTAACACTTCATATATTGTCCCCCTAACATGTAGGGAGTTTAATTTTTTAACAGCATTTTGAATCAGATGCTCATTTGTTTTGGGAAACTATTTTAGCTTTCAGTAACAACTGTCTAGCTTTTACACTGACCTGTAGATAGTAATGGTTGTAACTATAAAATATGTCTGCATAATGGTAAAAATGTTGAATGCAGTATTTTGTTTTAGCTTGGTGACATCAAACTCTGAAAGAATTAAACTTCACTGTAAGTCAGTTACCTCCTGTCAAATCACAGATCTCAACTACTTCACTGCTTTCACAACCCAATTTGTATGTCTGACTTGGTTAAATTGTTGTTACCAATGTGACAGGTATAACATAGAAGTAGATTTTAAGTACTATAAGTAGCATTTTTGTGGAAGAGAACACCTTACTGCACTTAATTATTCTCCCTTTCATGAGTAGTAAAAGTAAACCAGATATGTTTCTCGCTATATTTTTGCTTTGTCTTATCTTTGGTAGCCATTGAGAAATGTTTCCTGGATTCTTAGATGTATTGAAGGAATTTTTCTTCTTTTAATAGTCCAGTCTTTAAAATGTGTGCTTCATAAGTCTTAAATTAGTCTTGACTGATGTACATTTTTGAAAGTGTGAATATATATTTTATACATACATACATAGTATATATGTGAAATCAGACTTTTTTATAACAAGGTTCCTTTAGAAGACTATGTGGAAGGATTAATTTAATGTAGAAGGGAAGATGTCACTAAAAGTTGGTGATCTAGTGGATTTCAAGACAAAAAACTTTTTACAGTGCATTTTGACTTGTAGTGCAAAAATGCCTTAATGTATTGGTTTAGTATGTATATTGTACAGCTGTTTAAGTTGGAAACTAGCCTTGTTGTTTAAATAAGGTGACATATATCTGTTTTATATATTTTATATATCACAGAGGACAGTGAGGTTAATTTATTCAGTATATATATATATATATTTTTTTTTTTTTTCCTACAGGT